>JANHFZ010015555.1:42706-172858 GCA_027560215.1 Halcyon smyrnensis | reverse complement strand
GGGAGGTTGGCCGGGGCTCTGAGCACCCTGCTCTGGGTGCAGATGGCCCTGCTCAGTGCAGGGGGTTGGGCCAGATGACTTTCAAAGGTCCCTTCAAGCCTAAACCATTCTGTGATCTACCCCGATGTTCTGGGTGAAGCCCCTGCCCCCCTTTCGTTCAGACCAGCCCGGCTGCACCCCCCTTAGTGCCCTTCCAGTGGGGCCGGCCCCACTCCCACAGCCACCCCGACTGCTCTGGGCAAGACTTGGCAGAGCTGCCCGAGGGGTTCCCACCCCCACGCAGGACACAGCACCAGGGCTGGGGCTCCCCGAGCTCTTGCTGATGCTGCAGCTCTCCAACTGCCACCGGCACGGAGCACGGAGGAGGTCCCGTCCTGCTCACCCTCCGGAACGCCGCAGTTAATGATTCTCCAGCACTTTCCAAGCAAGCACAGGGAAAAACCTTGCAGCCACAGCCAATACTCCCTCCCAGTCCATAAAATACAGTCAAGCCCAAGTATTTAAGGCTAGATTTGAGCTACTGCAGGATGTACAATGGCTCATGACTTTGCAGTATCTAATTCATCGCTCTGTAAAGTGCTTTGGGGCACCATCAGTAAGAGAGCAGCTTTGTAAAAATAATTTCCATTTTTATATTCTCTGCAGCTTCCCTTGCAAGTTACTTTATATAATTACCAGTGAATTTTTCTCCTAGCCACACGCAGAAAAGCACGGATCTGTAGATTCCCGCGTGACACAGCGAGCCCAGGGCCTTACAGGACAAGCAAAGCTTTGGAGCCGCCGTGACTCCCACCGACTCGCTGGGCTGCTGACCACCCCCGAGTCCCGCCGAAGGCGATGGGTACGGGGAGCTCACGGCTCCCACGCATCCAGGCCCCGCACACAAACGCAAACTTTGAAAAGGATGCACTAAAATAACAAATGTTCACCCACGGCCGCTCCTGCCTTTCCCAGCTGGCAGGCAGAGCCCCACTCCAGACTGGTGAGGAACAGAAAGCCAAGCTCAGAAACACCCAACCGTAATGAGAACAAGCAGCAGAAACCCGACATTCACTACTAAGGACCAATCCTAAAATGCAGACTAAACTGCATTACCCATGAAGTGCATGCTCCCCTAATTGCATCATGTCTCTTCCAACAATAATTGATACAGAGAGATCACTGAATACTCTCCTCTTAAGCCTTCATTTTGTTTGTGACACGGAGACGTAATGATGAAAGTCAAGCTTTACAAATTACTCAATTTAGATTAGAACAAGTCAGAATACAGTATCACTTGCCTTCAAAAAAACCCACAAAGAACTGTTCTAGTCCATGCCCTCGAAAATCTGGTATAGAGAAATCTGTTTTGTTTAGAAATCTGAATGTGGAACAGTACTACAAAGGACTGTGTCAGGATAATTGGATGAACAGAAATTCCTCTGTTTTCTGGAGGGTTTTGCTGTTCACATGTTATCTGATAGATCTAATGGAATAGTCAGTGTCCTGTCAAATTTGAAAGATGACATTACAAAGCTTTTCCAGCACACAGGCAGTCTGGGGTGTTCCTTTTCAACCATTTCATGTTGCTCTAAATGAGAATTTAAGGAGACATTCATTTATTTTTAATTTGGAAAACAGCATTTCAGGTAAGATCTATTCCGAGAACCTCAGTTCCCCTTGCTGGGGGACTGCTGTGGAATGCAGGCTTCCCTGAGCCTCCTGCCCTCCCGCTGCGCTGGGGCAGGACACCGAGGACACTACAGCAGGTTGCTCACAGGGGCTTTTATTCAAGGTGGAGGTGAAGAGAAACACTCCAATGCAACCACCTTGACTCTCCTCCACCAGCCAGCTAAAGGAACGGTGCCTTAAGAACCAGAGCCTGCAACAAGCACCAGAATTCCCCCGTCTCTGCCTCTCGCTCTGGGTGGCCCCGACAGCCCCAGGATGCTCAGCAGAAGCTGCAAGCCCAAAGTGTGCTCCAAGGTGGAGAGTGGCAAGCCTGTCAGGAACGAAGCACATGTACTTCCAGCTATCTACACACACACGTACAGGTAGATCTCCTTAAAAGCCGTTTCTGTGTGTGCGATAGATAGTTCAGCAGATCATTAGAGGTGACACGTCCGCTGATACACTGAAACTCGCCCACATCCATCTTCCCACCCGCGGGTGGAGGACAGACTGGGAAGGGAATGGGGCGGGGAGATCAATAAAAAAATGCAATTATGTGTTAGCAACCATCAGCTAAAACCCAATTTGGGATCCAACTTATGTAATAAAATACATGACAAGGTGGGTGACACCATCCAGACCATGAGTTAGATCTGGTTAGTGTACAGTCCCCTCACCCACGGCCCCTCCGCGCTACGCTGGCACGGGGGGGACCCAGCTTCTGCCGTCCCGAGACTCTTCTGGCTTATTTTCCTACCACCTGCATGTACACGGCACCTTTCTGGGCAGGAACAGAGGAGGAGTGGGAGGAATTAAAAAACAGATCGATGTTCCGATTTCTCTCCAGTCCCCTTTATTGGCTTTTACAAGGAGTGGAGGAAAAGTATTTGCAAGAATGCAAGATACAGCTACATAACAGGCAAAAGGAAACAGGCAAGTACTTTAATTCTCCCTGGAAGGGAATGAATTTACTGTATTTGACACAAAGAAAACCTGTAAATAGGTTGATGATACCTAACCTTGCTTTTATGTTCATGAAGAGATTGCCAAACTAGGGCATGGATGAGGAAGAGCTGAAATGCAGCACACAGAAGGAGCTCTGCTAAAACCGAGTAGCAGTGTTAAGCTGGAAGGGAAATTCCTTCCTTGCAGATGATCAGCAAAGCCAGAGGACACCACTGTTCGTCAGAAAAGACAGAACTTTAGAATCATCCTGACCCTCTCTTCTTTCTCTTGGACAACCCCGGGGCCCGTTTACATCTCTGCTGCTGAAAGCCACGTTTCCGTTGCTCTACTTCATATGGCATTACATACCCCGTTTTGTACGTATTTATTTATTTATCCACATTAAAATATTTATGTTCAAACAAGATCATGTTCCTTTGAAAAGGGTTACACTGGTTTTTTTGAAGTTGCTTTGGCATCTTTAATGTTCTACAGACCACTGACTGAAAAAAGTCTTGCCTTTATTCCCGCGGGGTTTGGGGTTTTTTTTTTGGCTTTGTTTCTTGTTTTGCTTCTCAGCATTAAAAGCTTTCCTAACAACGGAAAGAACCTGACAAAATCCCCAAAAAGCAGCAAATGTGTGAAGAATGAGCGTCAGGTTCCCTTTGCCAGCTGGACAGAGGTCCTGCTTCAATGCCACTTCAAGAGCACGTTGTTAAGTTCACGGTTTAAATGCTCAACACACAAAAGCACAGCTCATTATGTCTAACAAAACAGTTTCTAAGGCGTGTGCTGGATTAGAATCCCCTGACATTTATCTAATCAGAGGAAATTATAACATTAATCTTTACTTTTCTATTTAGGAAAAAGGGATGATTCAGACAGGTGTTTTAATAGAAAGCAGCAATCATGACAGCAAAGGAAAAGGTCCTATCAAAAGCTATCAGCTGCGTGCAGTCATTTGTGCTCCACAGGAAAAACAAAGGTGGTTTTTTTCTTATAAAGTAATTTATAAAAGCAAGGAAAGTTAAATAACAATGGTGATCATAAAGCAAAGCCCGTGGTGAAGCCATGAGCACTTTGCTAAGGGCAAAGGGGGAACAAACAGGACAAGTCTGCAGATTTATCACAGGAAACTCCTCTCCCTGTCGCTTCGGTCCTGCCAGAGCTGGGCTATGGTGGTACTGCTGGAAGTTCTGCTTCTTTCTTTGGAGGAAAGCTGCTGAACTACGCTGACTCAACCCTCTGGGGAGCAGATGAGGAACTGGATGTCATTCCTGCTCCTTCTTCCCCGCTTCCCTTTCTCTCCCCCTGATCCTGCCTCCAAAGCCAGCTGCCTGAGGATGGCCCAAAAAGTCCCTCAAAGGCCATGGAGATAAAGCCATGGGTAGAGGACCATCTGCTTCTACAACGAAGGGCACAGCACAAATCAACCTTCCCGCAGCTCTCGAGCGCTGGCACTCCCAACAATTGCTCTCCACACACAATGCCTGGCTGCCCAGCTGGAAAATCAGCGTTACCGGGATACAGAAGCATCACGCAAGAAGTTAGTTGTAAAGTCCTAGGGAAAAAGAGTTTGGCTAAACACACACTGCCACCAGTGAGACCAGCGAGCACTTACCTTGATACTGGGCACTGAAACCCTTCTGCCTGTGGTTGCCATCTGACGTGAAGTGAAGTCGCAGCCAATTTTTACTGCTGATAACTGGGGCAGGCAAATTCATTCCAGTAAACCTGAAAGAAACCAACCGGTAAGAGCCAAATGTTAGTGCGGCATTGAGTTACACCCCAAATAACTGTGCTTCCAGGTAATCCTCCTCCTCCATGAATATAGGAAACCCTGAAAGAGTACCAGAGGCTCACAGAAAGCACCCATACACCCCGTGGTTGTCTCTCCACCTGCACTCTTCTGCTTGTCTTCCCGTCTGACAGTTACACATCTGTAGTTACAGGGGTTTCCACTCCTTCCTTCCAAGGAAAGGAGACAGGGGCTGAGCTGGGTACCCAATGTCTGTGGTACCAGGCAAACGCAACGGGGCCAGCTAGACAGCTACGAGCTCAAGTCTTCTCCTGCACCACAAGGAATGAGTGGAATGTACAGAACAGCTCTGAACTAGAGGAGCTCTGCGTGTTTCCCCAGAGCACCAGAGCCTCGTAGCTCTATCACCTTTAGTATCTTACTGTATCACCCAGGAATGACATAAAAACACCTCAGGGGACACACTACACCCAAGGAATGCAAAAACAAGCTTAGTCGGTGCCTGTCTTCATATTTGGTTAAACCCACTGAAGAGGAAGAAAAAAAAGTATGTTTATTTTAACCGTGGAAGAGAAAGGACTGTAAGAACCATTTTCTTTTACTGGAAAAAGCCAGCAAGAAGCAATGATTTATGATCTATCCCAACCTGGAGAAGATTACAGCCATCAAACATGAGGTGGAAAGCTCAACAGCCCAGTAATAGTCCTTCAGCAACTGTTCCCTTCATACCTCTTGATTTTTTTTTCTTTTTCTTTTTTTTTTTTTAAGTATTTGCTTTATTAAATATCAGATCATAATTCCTGGTCGAGTTGTCACACGCCAAGTCTGAGTCTGGAACAATGTTTACCCAAGTCACAGCGCTCCTGAATTGAGGTCTATAATGGTGACATAAACCACGGTAAGGGGAACAACACTGCCATGACAAAAGCTATTACGGAATCCTATTATTGTTAATGAAAGCCCATTTAATTTTTTTAATCATAGACTGTCACTTACTGAAAAATTATTGGCATTCCAGTACCTTTGGGTTTTTAGATGACGGTAACAGGACCCTGGAAATCTATTCCACTCAAAGGGATACTTCAGATTTTATTACTACCCATTTTCAACTGCTGAACTGATAGCCCAGAAAATATTTTAAGAAGTCCTTCATCCAACTAACACCTCCAAAGGTGAACTTGCCTTTCGCTAAGGCAAACAGCAGGGAGCCAGGATGGCACTTGGCAGCGCATTTGTTACCGGCAGATGAACTGCGGCGTAATCCTGCTGCCCTCGTTAAGGGAACGAGCGGCGACGATTACGCTGCATAACTAATGCATCTCTGCCACCTACAGTACAGACTTTAAACCTTCTATTATCTTCTGCCTGAATTCCGCATAATTATGAAGCGTGACTGAAAATATTCTTCGCGCTATGAAATTCTTTAAGATTGTTCCCGATCATTTCGCTATTGATTATTTTCACCTCAAGTTTTGCCGACCCTTCTGAAACACAAGGTAGTATAAAAATGGATTCTGCATGGCACGCTGCCATCCTTGGATAACTCAAAGACAGCTCAACCGATTTAATTTGAAACTTTTGCAAATAACTAAGTTCAAACAAACACATTTTGGGCTGAGATCAAACATGGGATGCCTAAAACCAATTTTCAGAAAGTTACTATGGCCGGTTGTTATGACAACACGTTTGAACTTCACGCTCTTACCCCCAAAGGCTATTTTATTATTCATTCTGAATCAATAGTCAAACTTCTCATAAATAATCTTTAGGCATGCAGAGCCAAACTATACTTTCATAACTGCGGAGAGCCAAGTAATTCAATTGCCTGATATAAAAACTAGAGAACAACACAGTTAACCTGCCCGAATGAGGCAGAATTTCACTCTTCTGTCTCCTTGGGTTCTTGGTGTTGGGTTTTTTGTTGTTTTTTTTTTTAAATATGCACATCCTTTTGAGAAATAGATTCAGTAGCCTGCAGACTAGTAATCCATTTATACATACACCCTGGTTCAGGTACACAAATAGTCCACTATTGACTTCCAAAGATCCTGCATACACCGAGCGCTAGAATTCCACCAGCTGAGTGAATTAACACTTGGAAAATCAATTAGAAAAAAATAATGGCTTGCACTTCTTGCTACCTTTGCAATAGCATAAATAATTGCTGAAGGCAAAAGGAGGAGTAGAGAAAAATAATCAATCATAACCACAGTGCTTTGCACCCACTTTGCACTGCTATAAAGAAATACAAAAGATTTAGGGTGAAGAAAAACGATTCCCTGAATTTCCTGCATGGAAATTTTCATCCGCACCGTACGTCAGCTGCTTGAGACACCGACAGCTTTTTGAACAGACTAAATCAGCCAGGAAGTCACAACCAGACCCTTGTTTCCATGTGCACCACTGCTCAAACTCGGCACACAAGACACTGGATTCTCCAGGGCTCTAGTTTAACGGGCTCCCTTCTTCCCTTTTACCTTCCTACCCCTTTTATTACCCAAGTTAGGCAGCTGGTTGGTGATGTCAGGTTGCTGGTTGCAGTACTTGGAGCCAGTTTAATCCCAGGTCCTGCTGGGTCCAGCACCCAGCTCAGGTTTGGCACTGAAGGAGCAGCCAAGAGATGGCAACAGCGATGGCAAAGAGGAGGAAGCTGCCTCTTTAGCCAACCCTGGGCTGAACCCCAACTCAGCAGAGCAGAGCATCCCGGGGAGATGACAGGGACAAGCACAAGGAGACACACCACGCAACCTGGGGAAGCAAGGGGCTGGGAGTTTGTTTGGGGTTGTCTTTTTCGTTTTGTTTTTGGTTGGGGTTTTATTTGGTTGGTGTTGTTGGTTTTGGGTTTGTTTGGTTGGTTTTTGAATTGATTCCAGTTACGAGACCACAACTAGTTCAGGCAAATAAAGGCTTTTTTAATCAGCTTCATTGCTCTCAGGCTCTAGATCTGCACCGAACCCTGAGCCCTCTCATAGACCCCAAGGAGGGGAATCTCTCTACAGTGGCTAAAGGAACACTGAACCTGTGAACGCTACCGCTCCTCCCAGCCCCACAGCACCCACGTGTGCAGCACCCCACGGAGAAAAAACCAACGGCCCCTTCTTCAGTGCTGAAGGTGGGAACATACCAGAAGACACACACTTGAATCCCAAAGGCTGCAGCCTCTCCTGTTCCCCAGGGAACAAGCAGAAAACAAGCACCCTGGCCTTCCAGCTGCCAGCAGCGGGTGGGGAGGTGGACAGTTGCAGGATGAAGGGTTCCATCCCAGCAGAACGCGTACTGCCCAGCACCACCCTGGGTGTGTCACAGGTAAGGAAGAACATGGCCTTTAATGGAGAACATCGTGGTCACCTGCAGGTAACTACTAGCTTTTCACCATAAGGCTCCCACAGGTTTAAAATAATCATTATGAAGTGTTAATGGTTAATTGATAATGGAGTATTTAATTACAGATACACAGAGTTGCCCCAAAGCAGCTGCTCGGTCTCTGAATGCAAATGCCTTGGCCGCTGCTGCTGAATCTCAAATGGAAGGGGAAGGATGCTCAGCAGGCAAGAGTCAACAGCGACCACAAAACCCAAAGGAACAGCCCAAGTCTGCTGCAGGAGCTCCCTGGGGGTGGTCTGAGCAGGGGTCCTGTGAGGCAGCCCCGGGCAGAGCTGCCAGACCCCGGGCAGAGCGGCAGCCGCTCCAGGCTGGGCAGAGCTCCCATGGAGGATAGTGCCTGGGCGGGCACGTGCCCGCTGCACCGACGACTCCTCAAGGTCGCGTTATTTTTCTTTATAAACCCAGTGCTGCCTTGTTGTCCTCCAGAAAATAAAAGGAGGAGCTACATCACAGAGAGTTAGGAATGCACAGAGCTCATTAAAACTGAAACTCCTTTCCCCAGCACACTTTTGTACTACATTATGTGCTCTGAATTTTCAGCACCTACCGTTAGCCCAATAAGTGATTGGATTCCTAATAGTCCAGTGAGTCATGTAAATAAAAGCCCTTCAATTTTGGACCTCTGCCAGTGTATTTTTCAGCGTTCCTCTTATTTTTTTTTTTTTAAGTAAGTCTACCAGCAACTTGCAGAGCTTTGCAAGCCCCGTGTGTCCATTTCTCCCTCCTCCCCCTTCTCGCTGCCACCACCAGCAGAAATGAATCACTTGATTAAATATTCAGCTTCCTGAATGTGGCACCATGTTAACTGAAATCTAAGGCTTTGGGATGACTAAGTAGCAATGTAAGAACTGTTTTTTAAGTAAAATCAATAATCATTACTCACTGATGGGAATTCAGTACCCATTTTATATTAAGCATTTTTTTAATCCTGAAGTCACTTGGAGAAGGATGAGCTGAGCTTCCACCCACAGATTTCATTTCCACAGCTTTGTCTCTTTGAGTCTGCGGGTGACCAGAGGGGATGCTGAGGCTGCCAAGGTTGGTGAGGAACAGTCTCTCTCTCCTCTGTCTCCCTGGCCTGGTGACCAAGAACTGCACGAGCAGCCTTTCTCAGAAGTTATTTCACCCGTGTCTTCACTCTGCTCCCCCAGGGACCATGGTTTGGGACACTGTGGCTTGTGCTCTACCCCCGGTATCTCTGAAAGCAAAAGTGAACCCTCTGAACCACAGTGAACACTTTACACGAGGAAGAATCTGTTTAGAAGCAGCTGAACATCCCTGCAAGATAAAGTTTCAAGTTTCTTCAACACTGATGTCAAGCAACCAGCACTCAGAAAATACAGGAACCCTTCTAATTGCCCCAAGAGCATTTAACAGCCTCAGAAAAGATCAGTGGTGAGGATTTAAAAATATTTTGTTTCTTGATGTCTAAGCCTGACTTCTCCTGCAATTTAAGCTCATCCTCTGCACAGCAGATGGAGACCAGATCTTGGCTTTTCCCAGCGTGGTCCTTGGTGATACGGAGACAGCAGAAGCCACGCGTGCAGCACAGGGAGGGAGCTCTGAGGACAGCAGGGTCCTGGCTCCCCGAGGCCATCTCCGCAGGCAGACTCTCCAGAAGAAGGGGCAGACTGACCCGCACCCACACCGACCGAAGGCTTTCACCAGGAGCAACCAGTTGAACCTGAGCTCTCCTCTGAGTGAAGAGAAAACAAACCAACTGCTCTCGGGGCAGCTGGGTCATTCTGCAGTGGAATGAGGCGAGGGAACTGTTTGCTTATATGCGTTTGTGATCAGGATCAAGCCTGAGCTGTTTGTTTTATCAGAGAGGTTAGGAGAGACCCAACGTACACAGAAAACAAGAATTCACCTGCCTCTGAGTTTTAAAAGAGCTAGAGAGAAATCCCAGCACAGCAGGTGCTTTTCCCTGTTTCCGCACAGATTGATCTGGTGCCTTCCGTGCACGTTTCCTTCCTCTGTACCAGGTACTAGATGTATTTCACTTTCCTACCACCTTAAACTGCAGGAAAACAAACCCACCCACCCAAGAAGCCCCACATTTATTCTGCTGGAAGTCCCAACGTGCTCCTTCATCCAGGTCCTTCCCTCGCCCACCCAGAAACACCCAGAGCAGCACCAGCAGCACTTCACTCACCCCCTCCAACAGCCTTTCAGGCTCCCAGCACAGCTCCCAGGGCTGACCCCTCCCCAGACCCCCCTCCCTGAACCCTGCCTGCAAGTTTAGATGGGCTGTGAAAAATGCATCTCTTAAGCAACTGATTTTCTCCCAAATGCTCTTCAATATTGTTTTTAACCAGAGCATTAAGGAGCTTTTTCTTGAGTGAAAGTGAAGCCTCCGCGTTAAACGCAGCTCCTCCAATTCCTTTATTGCATAATATAGAAAGGTTAACGGTATCAAAACTCCTCTTTTTAAGCAAAAGCAGTGAAGTGTGGCTTTCTCAACTAAATTATTTTCTTTATTTCTTTTCTTCCTCTTGTATTTCACATTGGGTTCCGGCATTAAATATTTATATCATTCACTCAGCCATTCCTCCCTGGGCACAATTAGTATTACTGTACATGGATGGCACTGATTAATCTGTATTCACGCACCATTATCTATTTACAATCCCAATTCCTGCTTTAATTTGGTTCCACATGGAGAGAAAGAACAAAAAAAAAAATCAGTAAGATGTCAGAAAGGGAGCTAGAAGCACTAGAATAGTGGAGGGAGATATTTGCAGACAGAAGATCCAATTTTAACCACCTTGAAAGTTGATTAGCATGAATTTGACAGCAGTACTTCTTAAAGAACCCAAACACAATGAGCAATTCATTGTATGGATGCTATACAGGCTGACTGCAGGAGAGCGTGGAGCTGAAGCTCACAACTCAAGGCAGGAACTCCACTTGGCATCGCAGGATGTCAAGCACGTTCCTTTGAGATAAGGGATTCAAGCATGAGCTTGGAGGTACAGATGTGCCTTGGTGCTGTCCAGAATGAGGAGGTGGTCAAACACCAGCTTCAGGAAGCCCAGGAGACAAAGGAACATCACTGGGGCTGCTTTATTTAAACTCTCCTTGTTTCAGTTTATCTTTTAAGCCTCAGGGGAGGTCACACCAATCCCAGCACTGCTCTGCAGCTCTATCACATCAGCCTGGACAGAGACTCCCATTTCCTGACAGTCTGTATTACACTGAAGCATGCCGACTATTTAGAGATTAATTTTCCTCTCAGTACAACGAGGGGACATAGTGCAGAAGCTCGTCATATCTCTGTGTATTATTATTCACTTCACCCGTATTTTTAACTTTTCATCCAAACCTCTACTCAAATTATCATGAGAGCCGTACCATTAATTCTGAACATCTTACTTGAGCATGTCTGCTCTCTTAAACAAAGTACACTTAAGCACCTCTAGACCTCATTTTTCAGTCGCAAGAGACATCCCCTCACAATGGACTTTTACAAGGAAAATGAATAATTAGATGAAGTTATTGTTCCTTGCTAACTGCTGGAGGGATGGAGAGAACACACCTGCATCCCAAGTCTGTCTCAGAAGCAGTTACACAAGCTCAGAAGGGGCTCAAAAAGCAGTGGCTCAGAAATGAGCTTCCCAGCTCCCCACTCCCCCCGTTGTCTTTGTGCCAGGCTGCTGACACGTAAACCCCCTGGGACTGACTGTGGAGCACCTTGTGAAAAACACAGCCTGTAAACCATGAAAATTAACTTCTTGGACCAGTCAGGTTTGTGTCTTGTCATCAAATGAAGCACCTTCAAGGCTTCGATGTCCTTTCCTTCATCAGCACATTTTTAAGACCCACAGTGGGGCTCCTGGGGACAGATGTCACAGAATGGCTGGGGTTGGAAGGGACCTCTGGAGATTCTCTCTCCGTCAGGGTCACCCAGAGCAGGCTGCCAAGGATCGTGTCCAGGCAGGGTTTGAAAGTCTGCAGGGAAGGAGGCTCCACAACCAGAGGCAGCACCATCCTCGCTGAGGAGCAGAATGTGCTTAGGAAGACAGGTCATTTTGGAAGTGGCATGTTCAGATACTCAGTGCCCCTACAAACTCCAGGGAACCCGGTGACACCAGGTCAGCTCACGATTATCGGAAAGGACAGAATGAGATATATGCTCAAAATCACTCTGGTCCAGCAAATGCCACCATTAGTAACTCTGGACTGCAGTACTCACAGCAAAGAATCCTTCCAACTCCGTGTTCACCCCAGGCTGACTTCCTGGATGCAGCTTAAGGGTAAATCCCTCTCCTGATGTCACCAGGTCACAGCACTTTTGGCCTCAAACCCTCTGCCACTTTTTTGTTTTCTCTCAATGGAGCTACACTGATCGTTTAATAACAGATTTCAGCTTTAGCTCTAAAAGCAACAAATCGCTCCCAAAGCCTCTCAGTTCTAGTGATTCCTGCCTTTGCTCCTTCCAGAAGCTGGTGCTGGAAGGGAAATCTGATTAATTTATCACTCACAGCTTGCTTACTCCTTTTTTTTCTCTTTACGTTCCATCAAAAGATGAAAGTGTTTCCATGCAGCAGCAAAACTTCAGTCATTGACATCAGCTTTAATTAGTCCCTGCTCCCAGATAAATCTGTTGGCTAAAACCAAATCGATACTTTTTTTCTCAGCAAGAACCTTTACAAAGAAGTTGTTAATTTTTCATCTTTTTTTTTAAAGTGATATTTCCCCAGTTCATCCTTAAAGGACTAAACCAAACCCTTGGCTGGTTCGAGGCAACGTAGTTCCACTGGAGACAAAAGCAATTTCCACTGTACAGGGGATCTGACACATCTAATTTCTCTGCTGTTTTCCTTAACCCACGAAATGTTGCAAAATTACTTTGGTTCCTCAGTCTGAATTCTCTTGGATCTCTATGGTAGATTAATTACCATCACTTTAATGAAATAAGTGATTCATTAGTTCACATGCCTTTCCGAAATTGTTGCAACGGAGCAATTCAAGAGGTAAAATGGTCTCTGAGGAGTTCTTATCAAATTTAACTGTTATTTATGCATATGCCCACTCATCTTGTACGCAAATACTTTGCTTTCAAGGCATTAATAGAATTTAGATTTTCATCTTTAGAGTAAAACCTCCTGCAAGCAGAAGGCATAACGTCTTGAAAGGGGAAGAGAAAGGCCCCTCAAAGTGAAAGGGCTCTTAATGCAGCTCATCCTCGCTGCAAAGTGATTGACCAGGAGGAGATGAGCACAAATGTGTGCTCAGGGCTCAGATAAGCACGAGCACAGTCCCATCAGCTGGACTGGTCCACACTGAAGGAGACCACAAAGCTGCAACGGGTGTGCTTTATTACAGGGAAGTACTTACCATAATACTTTTACTATGGAAATAGCATTTGGCTCCAGTCATACCAACAAAAAAAGTTAACAAACATGATTATGTTTATTCTATTCAGGAGAAAACAAACACTAATTCAACACAACAGAAGAACAGCTAATGCAATTGAAGCTTACTAATGCTGCATCGCAAATCCCCCAAAGAAATCTGCTACAGCTTTATTAAAATTTCCTCTAAACCCTTCCTGCCTTGCTATCAGTGCGACAGAGATTGTTTCTTCTCACTGCAGGCAGAGTCAGATGTGGTGATAACAAGAGTGTCTGTATTTATTGCTAGATAAATAACACCCATCACTGCACGCACAGATACACTCATGTCTTTGTCAGTCCAACAATGCACTTCAATTAAACCTGGACTCCTCATACCTGGGTTAGGCTGGAGAGCCATGGGGCATCCTTTCAAAACGTTCAGCCCACAAAATTCGGCAGACTGAGACCAAAGATGTTGAAAGACAACTCGAATTCCAGTCTCCCAGTTTTCCATCTCCCCAGCCACACCAATGGCTTCCTTTGGGAACTGGGGCACCATCAGGTCACCTCACCTTTGGTTTTAAACACACAAACCCCCCTGAACTGATAGGGCCTTTCATGGCCTAACTTGACAATGTCACGTTAACAATGGAAGACAATAAGCTTAAGTGACAGCTGGGGTCTAGATCAAAGCTCAACCACATTCAGACCAGACCCAAAAGTTCATGACCATTGACTATTTTCTCCTATGGACTCTGCCTACAGCCTGGCACTGTCCTCAGCATGTTCTACTTGCAGACATGCTTTTGTCAAGTATCAGTTTGGCATTCAAGAAAAAGGGACATGTCCAAGCCCTGATTACCTCTTGAGCTCTTGAAGAAAAAGTATCTTTAGAGAAGAGGTGAAAAGGAGGCAGTCCCACACAGACAGTCACCTCTCTGGAGCTCCATGGGATGCCTACAAGGTTTACCACCACAGCCAGGATTTTAGGCACAAGTCATCCATCAGACCCTACAGTGAGTCAAGTGTCATAAGCTGCCACCAAACCACCCAGTGGGCCACCTCTGGAGACTATTCTCCTGTCTTTTTTCATTTGTTTTTGTAGTTTCTACAAAGGCTCCTTATGCAGCTTAGCAAACAGTCACAGAAACCAGGAGAAAACAAGATTTGGAAACAGAGGTTTTGATGGCTGACAGCTCCATGAAGAACATGCTAGAATGGCAGCACTCATGGCTAGAGAAATTACAACAAAATATAAAGCAGCCTCAGGAAGAAAGGAACCAGAAACTGAGTTCTCTGAAGCAAGGGCTTGTTTTCTGACTTCACATTTAGCACGGTGCAAAGTGAGCGTTACCGGAGTTTCTCCGTAAGACTGCAACTTAATGCTGATAAATAATGGCACAAATGCTGAAACACATCTCTGCAGGCACAGCACCTTTTAAAGATGAAAGGAACTGATGGGCTGTGTAAGGTGATGTGGTGGTAAAGCTCCCAGAGAAAGGTGTAAGGCAGGTCTAATGTCTGCTGCCTCTGGGCAGAAGTCTGAACTAATCAAGTGATGAATGGCCCCTGGGTGCCAGTTGGTCCACAGCAGCTCCGTCCCCTGATCCTTTCCACCAGCTCCTCCAGAATGGGACACTGATTGATGACAGCACCACCACAGCTTAGGGAGCAGTACGTCCTCTTCACCCCCACCATCAGCTCAGAAGAGGCTGAATGTTCCATTTACTTTTATTTTGAAGTGTACATGAACATGGAATGATGGCAACATCCCTCCTGGCCAAAAGTTACAGCCTCCATAGATTGCTTACGTGGTGCTCAACTCTTTTCTGCATTGCGAGTTCTTGGCTCTTACTAAGACCATGAAAAAGTGCTGCCTTGTCACAGAAAGCATACAGAAAAGATGAAAATGGGTCCACCACTTCTGGGGATTTACGCATAGCAACCCCATTTCCCATCTTCTTAGCAAATCAGACAATTTTGAACATCATGGTCAAGACCGTTTCACTTTGGAACCTCCAATTGTAGTAGGGTGACATTAAGACTCAAATTTCTGTTAAAAAGAGCTTAGTGGAACCATCTGCTTATTTACTCTAGATATTAATTTAGCACCAAGTCCAAGATTTATTAAAAGCTGTATAATGGCTTCAGGCCAAACCCACAGAATCCATTTCACCCCTGAACTCCAGGCTCAAACCGGCTCTAAATCCTTTAAGCAAGTGCCTTTTTGTGTGCACCGAGTGCAGCATCCTCCCGAAGCACAGCACAGCTCCCAGCCACGTCTAACGCCGAGCACCACCACCCACCACCAGCAACTTCAGAGCCCACGCTAAACCCAGGGATTCTTAATCTAAGTCTTACCCAAGATGTCTTTTGCAAGAAAACCTAACCCGAGACAGAACGTGACCAAAGCCTGCATTGGAAGGCAGTGTATTTCCATCAGATTCAGCAGGGTTTTGACCAGACTGCAGATTTACGCTGCAAGTGTGTTTTACAAGAGACAAAAATGAGGTGCTACCACTGCTCGTGGGGAGCTGGCCAAGAAGAAGCTGGAGCCTGCTCCACCGTGTCCATCAGCTCCATCTCATCTCAGCATTTTGAACAGGAGACCAACCTCTGTCCCGCGTTTACCCCCAGCAGCGCAGGCTCAGAGGCCAGTCGAGGCTCGCAAGCACAGACAGCACCCACAGCCTCCTTCCAAGCACCACACAGTCCCCCGCTCTCCTCCACATCTCTATCTGACAGTGATTCAACACGGTCGTTTAGCAGCCTCCTCCACTGCTTAAACATTACCATGACAGGTATGGAAGAGTTTCTTGTTCTAACCTTCAGCTACTACCAAGAGAAAGTAGTTTCCCTTCCTCCTCGGTATAGCCATGCATGTTTATATAGTGACTGTGTCTGCCTTCATCATCTTTTACATTCATCTCCATGGCAATTTTCTTTTCCAGACCTTGTTAGCCGCCTTTCTGGGAGTTTGCTTCCGATTTTATATTTATTCAGAACTGGCATTCCCTCCACATGTGACAGCTGCTGGAAAATTATAGATACCCCATTAGCAAACAATGCAACAACGTCTGAAAAATCTGTCTGTGAAGCTCAATGAGCTTTGCTGGAATTAGGATTTCGATTTTTTCCTTTTGTTTTTTTTTGTCGTCTCATCAACTCTCCCATTTCTGAACATAGCCAGATTCTGGATACGAAGGGAAAGGTTGTTCTGACATTTTTCTTTGTGGAAGGTACTGTGGCCGATGGATGAGGTAGAATCCAAGACATCTGCAAAGAAGCTGCTCCAGTTTGTCATATTGCCGCATCCCTCCTACCAAACCCTCACCCGTTTGCTCCACCTTTCATTCAGAAAGAACGAGCAGAACTCCTGCGATTAAGGAAAAATTGCTTCTACCCTCTCTTCCCTGCACGTGCTCTTGTTCCAGAAGTAAAAAGGGCAGGAGAGGAAGAACCTGTCCTGAGAGCCCGGCACCACCCGAGAGCTGCGGTGCTCGGTCGGGACCTGAACTTCCCTCTCTCCCAACACCGCAGTGCACACAACCCAGACTCCGCCTGCTCCTTTCTAACAGCAGCGCTGAAGGTTTGTCCTTAGACATTAGCCTCCTGGAATAGCTTACTCAATCACAAAAATTACTTCTGTGCTCAACTTAAGCTGCCAAAACTTAAGCTTCAAAAAAAATTAACTCTGTGTCTGACAGCTGCAAGTGCCTGTGCTCAGATAGGAAATTACATGAGAATACCTTCCTCTGAATACAAGGAAAAAGGAAAAAAGAATCAAAGCGAAGTCCTTGAAATGAGGCAGTACAAGGGAGCCAGATAAAAGCAGGTCCATCAGCAGTAACCACTATTTCAGAGCTCAATCTCACCATCTTGAACACAAAGTGCTTATTACAAGGTGGTGTTGATCTGGCACCACAGTGACCATGTACAAGCACAACTTTGCTGTAAAAGACAGAATAAAGATGTGCTGGTTTTGCTGTGGGCTTAAGGCAGGAGGAGAACACCCAGAGAGGACTGTCGTGTGTTGCTTTTGTGTCGGTGTCCATCTTAAGTCCAGACAGGATGAAGATATTCCATACTGCAGTTAGCTTCAAACCAGTGGAGCTGGCAAAAGAAGGGACTGCCTTCATCTTCCTCCCACTGAGCTCACTGCACCTTCCTCCAGGCACTGGGCACTGGACTGGGTGATGCCCACCCCGTGTCTCCTGCTCCCATCGCAGCACCCACAGCATCGGCAGAACCCCCGGGGCTGAGAGCAGCACATTCCAGTAAATCTCCCTTTGTCTTACGGGAACCCCCTGTACACCTTCCTATTAAAAATGAAAACGCCTGTCTCCAGTATAAACCATTAATATTTTAAGCCCGCAAGGTGGTTGCAGGGGCAAGAAAAAAAAACCCAACCTGAGTTACTCTGCAAGGTCACTGAAGCAGCTCAGTAAATGAGGCCTCCCTGAAGGTTCATAAAACTGCAAAATACGTGTCCCGTATAGCAAACCTTCAGAAAAAGAGAGAGATCAAGTACTATTTAAGCTCTGAGTGAGAGCTATAAAAGGCAGGAAATCCAGTGTTAAGTCAAACATTGGATCAAACCCAAAAGGAGGAGAATGGAGGAGAAAATGATACAGATAAGGATTGTTTCCAACCATGAGCATGTTTACCTTATTAATTTCTGATACTCCTATCCTCCGATCAAGGTGCTTGGGATTGGGCAAAAATTAAACAAAAGCTCGGCACAGTTCCCAGAAAAATGGCCTGGGAGCACTCTATCTTCCCCAGCCAGCCCATCAGTAAATCTCTCCACTTCCCACAGAAGAGGTCAGTGTGTAATTACTACGGTACCAAAAGGGAGAGCGGCCAAGGTGACACAACAGGCTGGTGGCTCAGAGCCCAGGTCCCCAGGCCCAGATCTGGGGCTCTTTTCTCATGTGCAATCTGCCTAAAAGGCTAGACATGCCAGGGGGGAGAGCTTGTTCTGGAAAAGTCGTATACGCACTGATTTATTTGTTCTCATGGTTCCTGTATTTTATACAGTATGTAAAATATTTGTCCCAAATTTCTTCTAGGTCCAAAACTATATTTACCCAGAAATCAGGAGCTGGAAAACAGACCAAATCAAGCACATTAATGCTCAATATTTCAGGAGCTCCTCACAATTTACCAGCACCATCGACTGCATTGGCCCTTCCCCGGCACCTACGACCCAGCTCCGCTCCAGACAGGCGTGCAGGCTTCTCTCAGCCCAGCTCCCAGCAGCTTCCTCCCCGTCTCCAACAAGCACATCAAGCCTGTCCTTACACAAAGCAAGTCTTTTCCAGACCTCCTGCCTTCCCTCCAGAAGAGCATCACTGCTGTTGCTTGGTTATGCTAATAAATAAAAGACAGGCAACAAAAAAAGATTATCTGTGGAATCACTGAGAAGAATTTTATGAGGGAGCAAAGATTCGGTAATGGTGATGCTGAAGTGGTCATTTGTGCAGAGTGGTCCCTCTGGTATTTCTACAGTGACTACAGAAGTATAAGATGTAGGATTATTGCAGGGAAATCTCTGATAATGAAGCAGATCCTTAACTTGGTTTGACATTGTCGTTTTACACCACGCTATTTAACGCGAGACCTGCAAAGTAATAAATATATACTTGGCCAGGATATCAAAGCCCTTGTGAGAAGTGCCAGCTACAGCAACAAATGAAGTTAAATTCCCATTTTTGCACTGAACACCACATTGTCCTCTCTGCCTCTTGAGTCACCTGCTTAAACCGTACAGGAAGCTCTGCGACTGCACTGACTGACCAACTAATGCTTGAGCTGTATTGTAATCCGGCAGCAGAGACAAGAACAGCCCTTCAGCAACACTCAGCCCATGATGCTACGGAAGAAGAAAGACCTGTTCGCCCCTTTGCTCACCCTAACGCTTTCTTTCCCAGGCCAACACTAATGGCTTTAGCTCTTTCCATCAAGAGAGACATTTGGAAGAGGTACTTGCAATATCATGTATATTTACTTAGCGAGCAATTGAATAATTGGAGCAGAAGAGCATAAAACAAGCCTGTCCCTATCCTTTTCGGTGAATTATTTAAGAAAACCCATTTTCAAGGGGCTGGTGTAACAAAATAGTTTGTTGTTGAGAGAGAATTCCTAGGCATTCGATCTAAGTAAATAAATTATTGTTTCTGAGGATCAAGTGGCACATTCTCACCAGTGAAGTGAGGGCTCCTGTGTCTCTCTCAACACGCCAGCACCTCCAATAACTCAGCAGCAACTGCTTCACAGACTCCCTCAGCGAAAAGCTTCCAGAAAAGGCACGTTCATCTTGGACTCCACCGGTCACTGTCCTCCCACCAGCAGCCAGCAAGGTATTTACAGGGAGGCTTGTTCCCGCAGACAAGGGACCCCACCGGATGCACCCCAACCCGCACACGGCTCTCGACAGTGCTGGAGGCACCAGGGAGATGTTTGGCCTTCAGAAAACCCCAACCCGAGGGGCTCCACTGGGCACCTGATGACGTCACTTCATCGCCAGCCTCCGTACGTCTCCACTGATGAACTGGGGTGTTGCTGTTCTTGGGACTTGCCAACCTACAGTCTCCACATGCAACACTCGCATCTTAACACGGAGCAAAGGTTTTCTACAGCACCATTTCTGCCAAAGACATTACGGTATCAGCTTCCTCGAGAGGAAGAAAGGCCTGGCTGCTATCGTTGGACCGTGCACTCGAAGCCATGAACAGGCTGTGAAGAAAAAAAGGTCTCAGTGGACTTCGGAAAACACCCACAACTAGGTTATTGCTGGTCATCATTTTATCGCGCACACCACAGCGCTGCAAACAGACCTCAGCCCTAGAAAATGTAATGTTTGCAGAAGTAATTTCACTTGTTGAATCAGCTGCATCTAAGAAAACATGGCAAAATTATTATAAAAAAATCTCCACGATGTGAACAATATCTAGTACAATCTGGAGAGTCCCTCAGGACTGACCCACGGCTACAGGCAGGAAACAACCCCAGTGACACAACCTGCCATCCTCCCAAGGAACTTACACAGACTGAACAAGGAACGGAGGAAGGGAATTAGCCAAGGTCACGCAAATGGATTTTCACGAGCTGTCTAGCAGGAGCAAATCAATAAAATTCAGAAGTAATTTAATGAACAGAACATACAGTACAACTATACAACAGTCCCCTCAAAAGCAACTGATGTTTATAAAATACTTTGCTGAGTCAAAAGTTTGAGGAGGAAGCAGGATTGGTTAATTCAGGCTCTTTCCTGCTACCTGCTTAGTACCAATGGAGTTAGCTCATGCCTGC
The DNA here is from genome assembly GCA_027560215.1 of Halcyon smyrnensis. Taxonomy (NCBI): domain Eukaryota; kingdom Metazoa; phylum Chordata; class Aves; order Coraciiformes; family Alcedinidae; genus Halcyon; species Halcyon smyrnensis. The sequence goes on along the minus strand of JANHFZ010015555.1, from coordinate 152,467 downwards.
TCTAGAGTTGGGCAGAGAGTACGAGATTTAACTGGCAGGAATCCCAGGGCAGCCTGTGCCAGGAGCAGTGGCTGTCTGTCTGTCTGGGAGAACAGCCGTTCTTCCAGCGTCCGACATCATCAGGGCATTAAAAGACTCAAAAAACCCACAACCCACCCCTGGGGTACATTTCTTACCTTACAGGTTCTCAGGGTTAAACCCCACCCAAGGAAAGAGGACCTTCTCCTCTAGTGAGTTTTTCTTTTGTTAAACCAAACCCGACACTATTTTATGGAGCCCTGCACAACTGTAAGCGAAAGTACAAAGGTGGCACCTGTTATAAACAGAGTAAATCTCATTCACATTTGGGAAGGGGGTGTCAATGTAAGACAAAAACTGGGGAAAAAATAATGTACAAAGTTTGAGCAACTTCCTCTACCTGTTGGTATCTATCAATCTTCTCTATGATAACTCTATTAAAAAGTGCAGTGGAGTCACTTAATGTTTGCTGTGTCACAGTTAAATTACCAACAAGTACAAGCAGGAATGGATTTTTACAGCCCCAAGATTAAATTACACACCCTCGCGTCATTCCCGCAGAGGACACGCTCTCATGAAAGGAAAGTCTCTAATAACAAATAATAGCAGGTGCATTAAACCAAAAACCGAGGCCGGGAAGGCAGCGGCATTTTGTCCGTGCTGGGGATGAGTATTACCAAACCACACCACCGAAAGCACAGCGGGCGAGAGAGGGAGGTGATCTCACTATCAAGGAAAACCAGGCAGCGTATTCAATCCGAACACAAGACATGTTCCTGAGATCAGTACTCCTTGAACCTTTATCTTACCCACCAGCATCTTATCTGGGGATTCACAGCACTTCAGCTCTGCAGCATTTACATACAGCGTTTAAAAGAATTCCTCTAAATAAACTGCTTATCAGCTCCCCGATGTCCCCTTCCCTCGGCTGCACGATGGCTTTGTGCTCTGTCCTTTCTGTATCCCCACGCGGAACACGTCAGAGCCGGGCTTCCCGCGAAGAGAAGCCGCGTCGCAGGTCAAAGGCTGGTGACAAAGGACAGGTGGAGGGAGCCCACGGCCGAGCGGCTGGAAGCACAGGCAGCCACGGAATCAAGAGGATGAAGTAAGCCATCAGCTTCACACCTAACCGTAGCCCCTCACAGAAAGGCTTTACGTTAACAACCGAGAACACAGGGGACAGTCATGAGCATTTATGATCCTGATGACCTGGGAAAATGATGTCCTTGAGGATGCCATTAAGAGGACGGAGCAGAATCAGTATTTTCCCACGAAATAAGTCGGTGTAAAAAGGAGAAAGAGCTTTATCCGCCCTTCATTTGGGCACCGGCCAAATATACTTATCTGGGGGGGTGAACTGCAGCGGTGCAGGAGATGTTTAATTCTCACTGAAGCCAACAATGTACAGCCCAGTTGATACCAACCAGTCCACGTGAGGCCTCTCCAGCACTCAACCCTTCCTCACAGCACAGAAAAACCCAACCCAACCCACAAGCAACCAGGAGAGCCCTCCCTACCTTCTCCCAGGCACCGCGGGGTGGTCAGAACAACATCACTGCCTACGGAGCTTTCAGACCAAAACCCAGTTCTCCAGGCAGTATCATGCAGTTACTCTTTAACAGCATTTTTTTATGGCATGGAAGTAAGAACTTAATATTGCAATTACTTCATTTAATGCCATGTAACGGCTGAAGAAGCTTGTCAGCTACCTGGAATAGGGAAAAGGCAAAGTATGGTATAATTGCATTAAAGTAGAAAACATGAGTAACTACGCATATTAAAAAGGATCAGAAATAAAAAGCAACATAGTGTGAATTATAGGGAAAATAAATAGTTTATAACACGCAGCTGAAGATCTGGCATCTTTTAGCAGCATCTTGAGAGCCAGTTCAGCACCTGAGGACCCGCTGCCCTCCCAGTCCCCTTCGCTTGCCACAGGCAGGGCAACAAAGGGGAAAAAGGAGGGAGGGAGCTGAGGGCACACACTTCGCAGGGTAGGCAAAGGGGATAAACTGGGCTCGCGCACAGTCGGTATGTGAAGGCCACGGCACCTCAGGAGCCCCGGCTGCCCTGGATGCAGCCTGGGCTGGGGCACTGCAGCACCCGCTGCCAGCTCAGCCCCGTGCTTCGCCTGCTCTGGCAGCCCAAGGTCTTGGAGCTGCTGAGCCACCAGCACCCCCAGTTAAACAGCCCTTCTGCCAGCGGCAACGAGACCGGACTGAGCTTCCAGCTTTATGGCAGGGGAAGGGAGACTAAAAAATAAAACAACAGAAGGGCAGCCGCCCTTGGGGAAAGCTCGGTGCCGCCGTCAGCGCTGCGGAAGGCGGGTGTGCCAGCGCCCCGTGCCACGTGCTCCTCGCTCCCGCGAGCCACCAATCCAGTCTCCCAGACACCAGAACTAAGGCATGATGATGACAGATGATGCTTTCAAAGACTGGAGCAAAAGTGCTTTACCTCAACAAAAGGAAACGGGACAAAAGGCAAAACCAGACCCTCTGCACAGCAGCTTCGCTGACTCCTGGGCGCGTGGCAAAGCCGGAGTATTTGCTGGCGTAGAAATAGCTTATGCACCAGTACGTTGCTAAAAGGACCCATGTGCCTATCTCAGCTAAAAAGGGAGCTATTCTGATTAAAATTAAGTCTTTGACCTTAGCTTTATGCAACTGAGAATACCTGTATCTCTAATGAATGCAAAGCATTCATCAAAACATCATCAGGCTGCGAAAGGTAATATATTACTTCTATTTACCTTGTGACTTTTAAGATAATATTACCCTGTGGGACCTTTTTCTGCAATCACAAATTAGACTGTCTAAGGAAGACTCCAAGAGATGAAGTTTTTAAAACCAAGTATCTCTAGATTCACACCGTGTAATTACGAGAACCAACAAAGAAAGACGGCGCTGAACCTTTCGCTTTGTCCTGCTCTTACATAAATGGTAAACTTCCAGACATCACACAACTTTTCTCCTCTCTGCATCATACTTTAGAGAGACCCTCCACACCTTAGTGCACCTCTCATCTTTTCAGCTGAACTCTCAAATGTCAACACTCATTTACCTTATAATTAACATCATTATGAGCACTGACATTTCTCTCATCTTCCTGCTTTTTCTCTGTCTTGATGGTTTCTGTCAAGGGGCTGTTTGCACTTGCAATTTTTTAAATAAATAGTAAAAATTTTTTTGCAAATTAACAGCTAAAGTATATTGCCAAGATGACTGCTGACGAGGCAATCACCTCGAGCACTGCGGGAAGCACTCTGGCAATAGGTTTACCTTTATATTAATTGCAAATCATGTAGCGTCTACTACCTAATTTTCCTGTGTTGCCTTTTACCTTACTCCTTCCAGCATGAAATTTTCACCTACCATGGCAAATTGAAACCAATTTCATACCTTAATCAACACTCATTAACTAATAGCAAGGTCTTAGATGAGCGAGCCCTTTCAGTGGCCAAAGTCTGTCAAGTTTTTTTTGGGGGTTGTAATTTTTTTTTTTAATGAAATGTCAAATACTAGGAAAACAGCATTATTATGTCTAACATATGAGCTTTACAGACTCTATTTTTCACTGGAAACCCAAATAGGTCTACAAAAAAAATTTTTTTCTGCCAGGACTAATGGCAAAATCTTCCCCTCGTAATCAGGTGCCTGCAGTCTCGGGACACATTTCTAACTCCTGCACTCACTAGATAATGACGCTAAGCCAGAGGACTTGTTCAGGTTCTGTTAGCGAAATGGACAAAAATCCACTTTAATGAACAATTTCAGGATGCTTTTACAGATATTCATATGATAAACAGCACTACTCCAACCTCCCTGCAGTCTCGACTCCTCTGAAAACCCCTCGTTGTACATAAGCAGACGTATCACAGAGCACCGCTGTGTAGGGCTTCGCTCTCCAGCTCCCGGGAACTCGGAGACACCAACACACGAGCACGTAGGGACAGCACTACTTATTTACCCGGGAGATGTTTGTGAGAATGAGGCAGAGTAGTTTCCACCAGACTATCTGAGTAGCTGAGCCACAAGCAGGAGCAGCCTGGAGCAAAGTGCACTCCAAGGGGTTTGAAGTGCAAGGACCTCGGTTACGTGCCAGCCATACTGATGTGAATGCACATGCTCAAAAACCTAGACTGAGAAAATTAAGATGGAATTATTCCTTCCTGATGAGCAGGCTGAGCTAACAGAACACCTACGCGCCATCTACGAGCATGACAATTGGACTGTGACAGTAGGGAATACAACGCTGCTTCGAAGGCTTAAAGATCCCACCTACGCTGCAAGAACAGGCTTTAAACCAGAGGTTATGACCTCACAACTTCAGCCGTGCCCAAAGGAATTCCTGCAGGATCAGCGCTGCCTTACATCCATCCATCCATCCAAACACCTCCCTCCCAACTGCTTCCCAGCCAAGCCCTGCTAAGAAACAGCAAACCCACCAAATCAGTGTCTCACCTAGAGATGAGAACCGAGCGCAGAGCAGTAAGCGAGCTCGGACACTTCACCTGGGATTTACTTCTGGTTGGAAAATGCTCAAAGCTGTCTGGTTTTGTTTCCCCCCCCTTTGGGTGCCCCTTCACATGTGTCCAAACAGCCTCTGCCCCCAATTCCTTCATGCTGGTGACCCGCAGGAGCTGCCCAGGCCAACCGACGTGTAGATGGCGGTGATGAGGAGGATGGACAGAACCACCCCCTGGGAACCCAGCAGCAAGGAAGCTGCCACATCCCGGGGCCCAGAAAGACATTTATCCTGAAATGCTGGGCAATGCTGCCCACAAATGATTTGTTCTTCACAATTACTGTCCCACCTGAAAAACTCCAGTGCAGAGGAAATCACAGGAAATCACAGGAATAAAGCTACTTTATTTGCCCGCAAAGGACCCAAGGAAGCAGCAGCACCTCAAACCCTCCTGCACGTCTCCGTGCCGGAGAAGAGAGGGACAAGATCGACGGTTGTGTCCCCAGACCAGCACTGACCCGCGTTTATTCCAACACTCCAATCCCGGGATTTATCTGAAGAGAGTTGGCCTATTTTGATGAATTATGTAGGTAATTCAGGGACATGAGCAAACATTCTACTGAGTTCAGATTAATGGCCTCAATTCAAAGTGAATTTTATAAACGACCTGAACCAAGTGGGACAGACACTGTCTCATGTGCTTTTTAACACAATGCACTCCTTCAGGCAATTTTACTGAATACCATCAATTCCACATTTAAATGAAATTCCTGGGGAAGATCTGGAAAGAACACAGATAAATGAGGCTAAATAAACCAAATCAGGGAAGGAGCAAAAGAGTTTTATTTGTAGCTCCTGAACTCTGGGAATTGGGGAATCTGAAAAGTCTCTTAGGCTGAATTATTGAGATAATAAAGCACCTGCTGAAGAGACCTCTGAATGCTGTAATGAAATTATTTTGTTGCCCAAGAATCATCACAAATGCAGGTTCTCTTTGGAGAGCAAAAGAAACAACGGAAAGCAAAATGGGATAGATAAATGGAATGCAAATCACCCTCTCCGCTCGGAGAGAAAGCAAAAAAGAGCAGCGACATGAAAGGAGCCAGCCTCACGGTACTACAAACAGGCTGGGTCTGTTCCAGTTTTATTTACTATTGTGGGGTCACTCGAAAACAACGGAGAGTAAACACAGAAGGGGATGAGACAAGCAGGAAAGCAGCAGCACGTGGAAGTACTTGGTGTAGGCTGGATTTTGCCCCACGCTTTGCCACAGCCTGACAACTCACGTGCCCCCGGATCGGACTGAACTAAACAGGCAACTGGTCGAAACAGAATTAGCCAGTAACCAAAGTTAGCCACGTGTAATACAACAAGGACGAGTCCCTGCTCCCAATCTTCTGTTCCTCATCTTTACCTCTCAGGAAGACAAGTTCTAAAGAAGGAGGGTTTGTTTCATAATTTAATACTGCTGCAATCCACTAAGTATGAATATTTAACACTACTGGGAACTTCAATAAATCATCTTGTACTTAAAATGAATGGTCAAAATCTCAATTTGTTTTATTCATACTCCTGTTCTTAGTCACAGGAATCCTGGAGGGGACTGCAGCAGCAGCCATCTCCCTGCAACAACTGATTGCGCTTCTTAAAAACAAGCAAACAAAACAGGGGATTTCTCTTTTTCTTCCCACACCAACCTGCAGAACCTTATTACATTTTCATTTACTAAAATGTAATTAATGGAGGCTTTTAAACCCTCGGAACCTTGCCAATTAATGAAAAGTCCACCCGAATAAATTAGACATGTAGTCCAAGAGCTACAGATTTAAATTACAGTAGTTACCCTGACAGGAACCAAGAAACAGCTGTCACATACAATTATTTTTAGGGCTGCTACTAAACCATTTTCACATTACGAGCTGCCACCTCTCAGCAGCTAACAGCAGCTTCACATTTTATCATGACAAAAAATTAGAGGCATCCAGTTATCTCCTTGGGTATTACCCACATTTGTAACGTGCTGCGCGTTAAACGGAGCTAAATCCCCGTGCCGGGGGAGGAAGGCAATCCTCGGGCAGCGAAGAGCTGCCGCCTCTCCACGGCTGTGACCTCACCCGAACCCTTCGGCCAGCCGGGTTACAGGCAGACCTGGCCCCACCGATTGGCTCTGGCAACGCCGCATCACAATCACACAACAAAGTCACCGCCACGGCTGGTCCCGGTGAGTCCCAGCAGCCAGGCCACCGGCCACAGCCACCACCTCCTGCCCAGCATGCTGGAAAAGTAACTCCATCCCGGAAAGGAGCAAGAGCAGGCACTGCCCAGCCCATGGTCCGAGCTCAGCATGCCCACGAGCTCCGAGGGCAGCAGCACGCCCCTCGGCTGCTGGTCTCCATCTCCATCTCCTTGGTCAAGGCCAGCCAAGAGCCCGTGACTAGCACAGGGATTCCAAAGAAACCCTCAGAAATACAGACCAGCGGACCCAGGGAAGAGAGAAAGAAGTCTGAGGAGATGGCAAAGCACCGGCAGACGACGCGCCGGAAGAAGAGAACACGGAGCGCTCGAAGGGGAGTGCGGAAGAGGCAGGGCAGGCGGCCCAGGAAGGGAGTCAGGTTCACTACAGCCAGGCAGCCGCTACCTCCTTTCTTCCTCTTCATGGCACAGCATCGTGCAGAGCTTCAGAAATCAAATCCACACTGGACAGCGGTGAAAACTGCCAGGGCTTTAGGGACAATGTGGCACCATCAGCCAGAAAGTGCCAAAAGGATGTACAAAGAGCAGGCTGAGTGGCTGCGGAGAAAGAGGAGGAAAGCATAAGCCAGGGCGCGAGCCAGAGACAGCAGAACGGAGGAAATGAAGACGCTGATCATTTGCTTTGCTGATAAGACTCTGACCCTCTGCAATTTCGCCTCGGCATCTGTGCAACCGCAGCTCCTTGGGCAGTTTCAGTAGAGTCCATAAGCTGTAGGACAATAAAAGCAAACACTAGATAACCGTGATATTTTTGACAGGGTAATAATTCAGAATTAATGTAGCTGGCTTCACACCGATGGCAACAGGAAGGCTTCCACAGCCTAGAGATGGATGTTTCCTGCTTATCCACAAACTAAATAGCAATGAGTCTTCTCTGCCCCCTCTCTCCTCCAAAGCACGAGTTAAACCACGCTCCTTCTGCACAGGAGGAATTCTGGTCCTCTGACTCAGCAGGTCCTGGAGCCCGAGAGGCAGGAGCTGCAGACTGGCCCGGGGGAAACACGAGGCTCTCCACCGCTGCCAAGGCTCTTTAGCTGGTGACCTGCTTGGCCTGTGGCTTCCGTCCACACACCGTATGTGCCTCAGAGGAAAGAGGGTAGGACAGAGCATGCTGCTGACCTACATTCTGCTTCTGCCTCACGCCAGTGAGCAGCTTGAGCTCTGAACCCTCTCATTTGCTTCTGTGCTACACAATATATATCAATACGTAACCTGAAAACGCAGGGGTCCTCCCGCACAACTGATCCAACAGCTGGAAATGAGCTTGCTTGGTTTGGGTGTTTCTTATGTTTTCAACTGTCAAAGTGTCCCAGGCTGCCCAGGGCAGTGGTAGAATCCCCATTCCTGGAGGGGTTTCCAAGCCGTGGAGCTGTGGTGCTGAGGGCCATGGGGCAGTGGTGCCCGGGCAGAGCTGCGTTAACTGCTGACTCAATTTTACAAGTTCTCTTCCAACCAAAATGATTCTGTGATTTCATGTGCACCAAGGGAAACAATGCAGCTCAAGTCACAAGCAAACCAGACTCCAAAGATGTGCTTGTCCCATATTCCACACACCAGATGTCAGGGTCTTAGCACCATCTCCTGCAGTACCTGGAGAGGAAAGCGATGGTCAGCAGCTCTCACTGCTGGGGAGCTTCACAAATCCAGGTTCTGGCCCTAGTAAGCTACCAGTACAAATGCTGACAGTATTAAGTAAAAAATAATACTCTGCCAGGACTTGGTAGCAGGGTGTTTAAGTGAGCAGGGACAAGAAATATCACTTTAATGGTTCTCATGACTGCACGGCTGCTAACGGCTTGACAGTACCCATCAATTAAAATCTATTCCCAGCTGCACCGGTGACGGCCACAGCAGACTGTACAGCTATTTTTGGCACATTACAAATATGAGGCGGTTAAAAAAGATGCATAAAGTCCCAAGATATTACCCATCCAATTATACTTTTAACAGAACCTTTGTGTCTTCCATTCCTCAACTTGCATACTTCATAAACAACTGGCATTCGGGTAAAATCGCGCTCGGTGAAGTTGGCACCCAGGTTCCACTCAATTTAGCACATCACAGCCTGTTCATGAGCGATGTCTTCAAATACCTGCAGCACTGCCTCAAAACATACACTTTGCAAACACACACTCCAGTAAACTCCCAGTGTGGCTCTTCCTGCCAGTCTCTGTAGACGAAATGCAATCTGAGCAGCTGAAGGACAACTCTGCCAGCACTGAGTAGACTCTAGAATTCCAGTTACTGCAATGGGAAGTTTTTTATTGAGAGGAAATGGGAGGGCCTGGAAAACAGTACATTTTTACCTGTGTCTGTTTTCCCACTACAGGCATATACAGTACAGATGGAAATAATTGTTACAGCTAAGCATGAACAGTGAAAAATAACACTGCTGTCACTGGTAAGAGAGATGAGTAGAGGAATACCTTGTAAATTCTGCAGGAAAAAGTTATCTGGACTACCTGCTCTTCAAGTCAGCTACAGGATTCACTGGACATCTGACAGACAGGGTTTGCTCTCCCTGATGTCTCCGTACGGGGGCTACAAAGGGACCAAGTCCCAGAGCAGAACAGCCAGAGTTGTTTGACCCAACACCTTCAGGAACCCACCTCCCCGAGCTGTGACCAAGGGCACAAGCAGACATCTGTCACCACAGAGGATCAGAGACAGACAGAACACACAGGTCAAAGTCTGGATAAACAACCAACCCTCAAAGCCAAAATTTCATGTTCTCCTCCCCCATCCTAAAGAAAAAAAACCTGCAATCTGAGCACAACAGCATGAAATCTCCTAAGGAGCCATGGATGCTACACTCATAATCCAACTGACATCAAGAGAAGCCTCTGTTGATACTCCGTCTTTTACTTGTCAAACAGGAACAATGGCACTTCATCCTACCTCCCTCATTTAGCCTCTACTCTCTTTACGCTAGCAATTTTCTTCTCTGTGTGCAGAAGAGTCCAAAAGCTCTTGTATTACAGTAATAGTAGTGGAAGCAGTAAAGTATTTCTGAATAGCAGATTTATTTAATAGCTGTTCTCTGCAGTAATGCTTCTACACCTCTGCCTCATCTGCTGTGGGGACACAGCCACGAGAAGCCACGTCCACAGCAGCTGACACACAGGGTCGGGACTACAAGCAAAACAAACCCCAGAAACAAAACGCAGCGGTTCTTTCCAGATGTTGCAGCGAGGATTTGAGCCTTTGAAAGTGCTTGTCTGGGAGGTTCTGTGTTGGGTTGGGTTTTTCTAGCAGATGCACTACTAAAGATCTGCCATTCGTCAGCATATTTAGTAACTTATTAGCCGTATTTGCATTTCAGGGAGTTAAAGGAAATTGTAAAAACACAAGACTAAATGTTCATAGCAAAACCCCACGCCAACCACGGTGCAGTTTAATAAGCCATCAGCTGCACTTGTGTCCCCAGAGTCCCCCCAGTAAATCCCCAGCAGCAAGAAGTAGCCCTCAGCCTGGGCAGCTTCCATCAGAGAGATCCAGAAGAGGTTTTGGAGAACAATCCATGGCAGCCTGAGTCTGGCAAGCCCTGCACAGACCTCCCCAAAACTCTGCTGAGTTAGGAACAGATTCATTCTTCATGACTTTGAGACTCAGCGGGAAGGGCCCTGTCAGGAGTTAATTGAGATGTTACAACTTAGAACACTCTTAGAGAAACCCGCGAGTGCAAGTGGTCTCTGCTCATTAACTGCCTGGCAAAGGATCTTTTTGTTTTAAAAAAAATCAATAATCGGCTGAAAAGAGCAAAAGAATCTGCTTTTGTTCACAGCTTGATTTCAATGGGACCAAAAAGACACCAAGATAAGCAGAAGCTAAAAAGCTACCGGGACCACGGCAAGACAGCAACAGCTTGTTTCTTGGAAGTCCACCTTGCGGCAAAGCCCAGGCTGAGCCTTCCAGAGCACACGCCCACCCGTACAGACCCGAGAGGCAGCGAGTACATCCTGCCACCCTTGGTAACTCGGGTTCCGAGCGCAAGGAACTCATCCCCCGCTCGCCAGCACAAGGCAGAGAAAAGCCCCGGTCAGTGTGCACTGTGACCCCTCTAAGAGCTGCCCCGTTTCTCCCTCCGCTCTCCGCTGAGCTGTGCTGCGCACGGACGGTGCCTGCTGACCTTGCAGATCCTGGTGAGAGGGCATCTTCATTCCTGATTTGAGTGAGGATAATGGAAGGGCTCTTACAAAGCGTGCTGCTCCCGCTGAACTGCAAAACCCATCTGCTGCTTTTATTGAAAAGATACCAAAAAAAATAAAAATCAGGTGCTAAGTTACTAGAAGTGCAATTAGAGCAGGTCCGGTTTGACAGGCTCTGTTTTGTCCTCCCCAGAGCTCATCATTTAGATTGATAAAATAAGTATTTGTGCTCTTCCTAACCGCACAGAAAACCACGGCAGGCACATTCAGTCCAGCAGAAAGGAGAGATCTGCAATCCTCATATGATGCTGTGCATAAACCACCACAAAATAGGAACATGCACAGTACAGTTGAAATATTAATTTCTACGTTAAATATAAAAACTTAATCAGACCACCACTTAGGAGACCACAACCACCAGTTAAGATAAACACGTTTAATAATTTGCCAAAGTATATTATCCATCACTTGTACCGCGAACGCTTTCTGCTGCCGAGAATTAACGAAAGTACTCAGAAGTAATTTAATAGTAAATCACACAATATAGATACCTACTCGTGAATCTGCAGGACACTGGAGAATTTACCCAACAGCAACTGGCAATGATCAGCTGCAGGGTCCCAGCGGCTGCTTGTAAAGCAGGACCAGACTGTGGGGGGGAAGGTGAAGCTGTAATCTCACAACCGCCTGTTGCTGGGGATGGATTATTTGGATGTTGCACTGTACTGGCGAGCTCAGGAGGGTGAAGGCATTAATTCCTCTCTGGGCACGGGCACATGAACACCCGTAGCACTAGGGATGCTGTTACATGTGCGTGAAGAGAAGAACACAACCCACTGTCTCAGCAAGGCTCACGTTTTAAGGGGGGGGGATCCCAGGATGACCTTGGTCCTTGCGAAATCAATGAGAGCTCATCCCGATGCTCAGTGAAACGCAGCCTTGCAGCCAACACAGAGAAGACAAACCAAACATGTTAATCCTTCCTCGCTGCACTCGAGAGCAGCTTCATCAGATGGCAACAGCTCTGCCAGGGCTGGGCATGGGCTGAGCGTCACAACTCCAGCCTGAGCCACCAGTTTGCTGCAGAACCTTGGGCCAGTCTCTCCCAATGACCAACGCAGGGAGTGTTACTCAATGTGCTTTCCTGAGAAGGTGAAGGCACCAGTAACACCTCAGCAGACTTTAAGTTGCCACGACAGCAGAATGAGAACTGCAGGAGGGGCAAATGTCCCTTTTAAGAAGTCTGTGTGGATGACCTTAACGCAACGTGGAGCCTTCCACCTGCAGAAACTGTTGACTACTTGAAAGCACTGCCAGTGGGATTTACTTTTTTTAGTTTTTAAACCTGCCTTCTGCGTGCTCTTCGCTGCTATAACAGCTTCTCTTCCTCTTCCAGATCCTCAGAGAAGATCAATCTGCATCTTTTCCGCTCAGTCTCCTCGACTGATGTGAACTGTGTCACCGGAGCAGATTGCTCCACGCTTGCCTATCACTCTGTATTTCCAAGTGTTTTATCAGATAAGAAATCCTGAAACACATGCTTCAGTCTGAAATTAAACAGACTCTGACAGCATTCAGAGAAAGGCAGCAGACACCAAGTTCACTCTGTTGAGAAAAACCCCAAACCCAAACCCCTCCACCTCTACCCAACAGTAAACGCGGGTTCAATCCTGTCCACAGCTCCAGTAAGGAGCTGGGTGGTGGGGCAGAGCCCATGCTCAGCCAGTCTGCAGCCAACACAACTCGGGGAGTGTTCAAAGTGTTCAAACACGAAGTCCCGGCCCAGCGGAGGAGTAACTCGGGGTATCGGGACAGGCTGGGACCCACTGGCTGGAAAGCAGCTTTGCAGAGACAGGGTCCTGGGGGACAAGCTGAACACGAGCCAGCGATGTCACCTCGCAGCAAGCAGGCCAACGACAGCCCAGGCTGCAGCCGGGACGTCATCTGGGGAACCCCACCTGTCTTAGGAGGGCTTGAGCATCTCCCTTGCAGGGTCAATGGCAAACTTGAGTTACCTGCAGAACAGACGTATCAAGGGGCCTTACAAAGAAACCTTCCAGCTTTACTACTGAGAGCAGCAACGTGTGCTAACGGCTTTATTAACATTGCTATTTATAAGTCAAAGCTTGGTGCAGCAATTACAGCTACACAGCAGTCAAATCTGCAAGGAAATTACCAGAATTATCCACAGTTTAGATGAACTTTCTACCCTTACAATCAATAAAGTGCCATTAACAACCTATTCCAAGCTGTACACTGTGTACAGCACTAGGTTTGGAGCAGCCATGGTAGTGCCTGCAGCCTGTTAAAGACATCCTCACTTGATTGTATTAAACTTTAGTACAACACGACTTTGCTGGGAAGGGTCTTACAAACCACTGTCTCCACAAACTCTGATGCCTTCTAACCTGCAAGCCAAAGGGAGTTTTCAAAGCTCTGACGAGGTCAGGTTCTGGTCTCAGATTTATTACAGCAGCCACATACTCAGAAATAGCTTCCATTACTATTATTGCTCCCTATAAAATGCTTTAAAAAGGGATCCCAGGAAAAATAATTTAGGGAGAGAAAGAAACACGAAATTCACAATTCCAAACACTTCAGACTGGTTTATGTTTTTGTTATGGAAACTTCAGAACTTCAGGGTGAACATCAGGATACACCATCCGAGACCTGTACATCCCCGGAGCAGCTGCAAGTTGTCTTAACAGAAAACTTAAAATAAAAAAAAAATCCTATTTGAAATCTCTAGAACTTCATAGCAGCAAACATCTTGGAGTTGGTGGGGGGAGTAAGCATCAAGTCTTCACCAAAGATCTGTTGCTGCCTTTCAGAGATTTAGGCAGATAGATTCTTGATGATCGGGCATAAAAAGCAAAGTAGTCACTTTTTTGGCAACTTCATAAAATCAGAACTTGCACAAAGCAAGAGGAAAAGTGCCAAAAGCAAAGGGAGCACTGGCATCCTCAGAAATGCAGAATCTATTATTTTGTCCCTTTGGACTCAATTAGTTCAAATTTACAAAGAAGGGCACCCATGAAGATGTTAAACACGAAGAGAACTTCTTTTGACTTGCTTCAAAATGAGTATTAACTGCAAGCTCTGTTTTACACATATTCCAGGATTGCAACATTTAATGAGTAGTTTATTCTCCCCACAGAAATTCCAATATATTAATTTCATGCTAAAATCTATAGCTCCTTAAAAGGTCTAAGAAAAAAAAGAAATCAATGACGAGCTCTGAACAACGGCCACTTGAGCCCTTCCTGCTTCTCAGTGTTCTCACTGCGGAGCAGAGGGGACAGGGCAGGTGGATACTGAGCAGCAGTGCTACAGACCCTTCTGCTTTTAAACTCTTATTTTTAGAGAGAATGGGACGATGTAGATGCTTATGAGCTTTTTCTTTTTAAACTGGAGGTGAGTCTCAAATCAGATCGTGCATTAATGTGAGTGAAGAGAGACCCGAAGATTCTCACCGCGAGCTTTCCTCCTCCTGCAGTGACTGCACAGGCACCAAGCGAAGCAGAGCTGCCCAGGCCTTTCATACGGGATGCTCTTCGAATCAGGAACCACCTCCCACAGACTGCCTAATACAGCCCATTAACTACAACAAGGAATCAGTCAGCCTGTCAAATCCCTGTGTTTAGGGTGGAAAAAGAGGCCCGTGCACTTCTGGTACCACTTAAAAGCAGTAAGACATGAAAGCCACGGGGGCCTCATTAGGCACGTCAGAGCTCCAGTGCCTGGCTGTGCTCCAGACCATCAGCTCAGCACCCAGCAGCACCAGTTATCAAGCACAGGGGCCCAGTGGGCCCAGCATCCGGGTGCAGTTGTGCCAGTAGCACAAAGAGCAGAGGGAGGTGACAAGTCCGCAGGCAGGGGCAGAGCTCTGCGACCCCCCATCACCCTCTGCCACCTCCCTGTCCCACCCGGCAAGGGACGTCCTCCCTGATGGAGAGCCTGCAGTTGATCGGGTGAAGGGTGGAAGGCTTGAAGCAAGCATTTGGTGGACCTGTCCCCTCTTCTACCTCTAACTCCAGGTCCTCACCCATTCACACAATGCAGGTTTTCAGCACCAGTCACTCAGGCATCTCACACTGTACAGCCCAGCTTGCTTTCAAGATTTTCCTTCAGTTTTCCCTTCCTTTTGACTTTCTTCCAGGCTCCAGAAATTCTAATGTGGCTTTATAAAAAAGAAAGGATATTTCTTAAGTCATACGAAGCATCTGTGACGGGGCAAAAATTGCTCTGTGAGCACTGCCCTGCCCATCAGGCTGTTCCGAGCACAGGGCACTGCGCCAGGATCGATGGTGTTAATTTATTCTGGTACATTACAGAGCGAACAACCTTATTGCAAAATTCCTCCATGCCAGCTTCCAGCCTGAAGCACTTTTATTCTTCCCCTTTTAAGAACAGCTGACTTATCAAAACCAGGTTTTTCTAACAGAAAACCACAAGCTAAGCCACATTATTGTAATTGAAGCAATTAATTACTTTTATGCTTTTCTTTTTAAGAGAGATCTTTAATGCAGGTAATTCTGACTAAAAGAGCTAATTTGAACTACTCCATCATTTAAAAGATGATTATAAAAATTAATTTGGAAGTTCAGAATGAAGACAAAGGATAAAGGAGAGCACGCAGAGATGGGTATGTCTCTGTGCTCCAACTGAAACATCAAACCAACATTCCTACTTGAAGAGTGTGGAGAATGGTGATCAGATTTTGAAGTCACCAGTAAAAAAAGCCACTCCTCAGAGTTTACTGGCATGCAGAAAGTCAGTGGGTCGCTAACAAGGGCAGGGAAGCAGCTACTCGGATTTTGCCTTTTTGACTTGTGGTTTTGTAAATTCTTGCCTGGACATCAACGGAGCACCTTAACACCTCTACTTTTCCAGATTCTTGGAAAATTCCAGCTTACTGTGGCCAGAAAGAGTCATTAGACATGAACTGTGACAATATTTTGTCTATTACTAATCCTCTGATATTTACCCATGCCCTGGCATCTTCCTGATCTCGGCTATAAATCCAGCCACAAGAAAGGTCCCTGGGAGGAAGAATCAAAACATCCACATTGTAAAACAGACAAGACTGTCAAAACCAAACTCAGCATGAGCTAAAGAGATCACGACCTGCCAGGACAAAACAAAACACCACCAAGAAGCAGCAGCAAAATATAAAAGTCACATGAATCCAAGCCCATGAATCTCTTCGCCGAGCTGGGCTCTGGGAAAGCTGATTAGATCTGTGTAGAAGATAGATGTTAAGAGGCAAGATATTTAGATTAAGTCTCTGCATTTAATAACTGATATTACTAGATTTGCAGTCCACGCTCAAGTCAAGCAGCATATGAGACAGAAAAACAGAGCTGTGCCCAGGCCCAGCAGCAGCACCTCCCACTGCAGAAAGAAAACCGCTGGATTTCGAAGCACAGAGAAACAGATACCAAGGTGAAAAAGAAAAAAAGCCCAGAAAATAACACATACAAACTTCACCACATTACTTTTAGCAACCAAATGTCTCCTAAAATACATTCTCTATAGATATTTCTTCACTATGTTTCATGCACTTAAATATTTCTAGAGAGAAGTGGAGAGATCAGATTGGACAGATGCTTATGACCAGAGAATTGTCAACAAGCAAATGAGACTTCTCCACAGCTTGAGCTTATGCAAACCCTGCTAAACGCAATTCTTCCAAGTTTAGTGAATTAGAATACAATGCAAATTAGAAGAGAGTTGTCCTTGAACTGCAGTATGTGAGATATGTTAGCACCAGGCATTCAAAAAAACTCAATTTAAGCAAGATATGAATTCAGCAGTAAAATGAATCCACCAGCTGCGACTTCCACCAACAGCCCATGAGGGAGAGCTCCAGAAACCAAGCAGGTGAAGCAGCACAAGCCTTAAGATGGGAAGCAGCTGCAGTGATCCTAGGGAGAAAAACCTGGCAGGCAAAGATCAGTGAGAACAGGTGAAAACAAAGCACTTACATTCTTGAACACGGCTTGCAAATACAAGAAAACATCCTTCAACAGGTCCTACAAAGTAACCCCAGAAGAAAGAGGTCTTTGAAAGTACGGAAACAGCTGCAGAGATGTCTCCCCTCTTTGGCTTTGTAGTCGTAGACAAGG
Source organism: Halcyon smyrnensis (assembly GCA_027560215.1). Lineage (NCBI taxonomy): Eukaryota > Metazoa > Chordata > Aves > Coraciiformes > Alcedinidae > Halcyon > Halcyon smyrnensis. The sequence goes on along the minus strand of JANHFZ010015555.1, from coordinate 135,456 downwards.
GTGAAGAGGGTAAAACACGACTTTTATCAGCCCTGGCAGACAGGTTTGGAGGCACAAACTCAACTCCCTCAACACAGCCAATACCCCCGCGAAGGGAGACCCTCTGCACACCCTCCGCCAGCTTCCGCACCAGCGACACACAGAAAACAACACAAAGCAGCTTCCGAGGAAGAGAAAAACGCAATGGGGCAGAGACATTTCCTGGAAGCACCTTTAAGTGAAGGCAGTGATCTTTCCCACCAACATCTGTCCAAACCCTTGTTTAAACTGGGAAAGGTCAGTGTCCTGCAGAGGAAGAGACAGGGTATTTTAAAGAGGACCCCAAAAAATACCCCAACGTCCAACTCTTTACACTGTGACATCACTGTACTTACACAAAGTCTCCTTCCCCTGACAAATACAGCTATTATTGACCATTTTACAATCAATATGGTCCTTTATCGCTGGGATCATGTCCAGAAGGTACACTTGAGATTACCAGTCATTTCATTCTTAGCTTCCAGCCAGTTATGTTCTACTAATTTGCACAAGGTCTGTCCTTCAAAATAAACCAACCTCTTTAGCTTGCAGGTATTGAGGGTTCTTGCAATCGAGCCTGCCTTTGTTTCTTCCAGTGTGTGTTTGCATCCAGGACAGCTGGAGTTAGATCTCAGTTTCTTCATTTACTAACCTTCAAGGATTTTTCCCCCCAGTCTACAGACCTTCCTGCACCTCCTCCCTTGAAGGTCCAGTCCACACAACAGCAGCCTTCAAACTTGTTCTCTCTGCCTCAGAGGTGACCAAACAACAAAGAAGGACAAATTGGGATAAAAAGGACAATTAAAACATGATTGGGGTAATTTTCACCTTAAAAGCACCATCTTCCTGGGCTTAAAAAGCCAGCCTGAATATTCATGAAATGCTCTCTACTATCTAGCAAATAGAATTAATCACATTAATGCATGGAAAAATAAGATTAGCCAGAAAGTGGTTCTAATCATGTTTTATTGAACGAAACGTGAGTGGGAGAGGTCACGAGGCCTTTCTGCTGTAATTTGTCACTAACATCTCTCGCTGCTGTGCTCCTGGAAGGAGAGCAGCTCCGGCTTTCGGGGGCACCCAGCATCCCCTCCCCAGAAGATGGGTGGCCAGCGAGGCCAAGCGGGTCCTGCTGCCTCTTTGTTGGCCACGCTGCAGCTTCGGGAGGTGCCATCCCCTGAGCCCTTCGCTGACCAGAGCGACCACACTCTGCACGTTGCCCTTCTCTGCCCGGGTACAGCTGAAACCGTCCCTTCCCCGCCAGAAATACGTGCTGAACAACAGAGCATCTTTACATGCCATCTGACCCTGACCAGCCCTTGCTTCTAGAATTTCCCAGCTACTTCTGCAGCACAACAGGCCAGGGAGCTCTGGGACAACACGGTCCTGTTCTACAGAACCTCCTCTGTACAGAACATTATCAACCCTTGAACTTCCAAACAGCAGCTGAGATGCTGGCAAACCATTTGCACCCTGCACCCTTGGCATGGGCATTCGGAACCGGGCTGCCTGAAGAGGGAAGGTCTGGCTTCTGACCAACTGCTCCAAAAACGCACCAACTTCTCCAGCAATGGACCTTCTAAGAGAAAGAAGGTTTTGCTTTAGTGGGAAAGAGTCTTCTTGCAGAGTTTGGCAGCTTTGAAGCCATTGTAGAATTTGTTTCCAATTAACAGCACTGTAAATGCTTTAGAAGAAAATTAAATTGTACCCGTCAAATAAGGAAGTCTATTTTCCAGATCCCAACAAAGATGTAACTGACGTTTCAATAGGGATTTCAAAAGCCACTTCATACGTGGTTTTTATTCATTCCCAGTCCTATGGAAAACATTACCATGGAAGAAAACCATCTGAATATTAGAGATAACGTATTCATTAGTTAACTAGCTCTTACAAAAAGGAAGCTTAATGCATTGCACGGTAGAAGAAAAAAACCCACAAAAACCCAACAACTTTCAGAGTTGCATTATCTAGTCTTTAACCAGTGAAGAAATAAGTTATTTCAAGACACACAACAATCCCGAAGTCCTCAGCCTCACACACGCCCCAGGATAAGGCATGGCAGCTTCCAAATAAAAGCAATTACTGACCAAAAAAAAAGTAATAAAAAAGAAAGTGGCAAGTGTGAGATGAAAATGATTTCCAAGCAGTCACCAGGCAACCTGTTGTAGAGAACCCTGCAAGGAAGGGCAGCTGCCGGGGAGCACGCAGGGACAGCGCGGCCGAGGGGCCCCTTCGGGTTCCCACATCAGCCGGGCAGCTGGTTTTGGTAACGCAAAGCCTGCGAGATTCCTGCAAGTGCTCTCCCAGTGACCTGTACTGGGAGCAGCGGTATAACCAGCAGCAACATCAGCTGCAGGCCCAGGGCTCCTGAGCTCAGAGGGGTGGCAAGAGGAACGCACAGAGTACGTGACAACACGCCAAAGCCCGATTCACAAGCCCTTCGGAGCCAAAGTCTTTGTCTTTAGTAGACAAAAACTGAGCTCTGAGATGAAAATACATGCTGAAAGCTCCAAGACAGATAAGAATCAGAAGCTGCTTCAATATAAAGAAAATAGGTTGGCTCACTAGAAGCACACAGAGAACACGATTTCCCACCAGCCAACATTACCATGATCTGAAACAGTGACCTCCAAGAACAGAAGTACTCAAATCTCCTACAGGTAGAACACAAGATGTGCTAAGAGATTAGTCTGGCCAGGGGTATGAAACAACTGGCATCAAGAGGGAAGCACAAAGTAGATCTCACACAGGAGAACCATAATGAGTATTAGAAACAAGTCTGCAGCCAGACAAGGGTGGTGGGGAGGGTCAACTGCAGATAACGACAAAGAAAAGCCAGTGAAGAGGAGCTGCTGACACAAAGCTGATTCTTCCAACCATTCTTCCCCCTAACTCAACTCTCTACAGAAACACAGCAACAAGAGAACTTCGGAAATGCTTTTCCAGAAAGGGCTGATGCTTTAGAAAGGAAGATATCATGGAATTAACCAAAGGAAGCTTCATTTCAAAAGGTCCTCAGTTCTCCTCCCAGGTTCACCCCAACACACAGTCCCTTTTGTTTCTACCCATGCTCAGCATCTGTACCACGGTACTTCTGAGGCAGAGCAAGATGCCTGTGAAATAAGATTAAGGAGGGCAAGGGGGAAGGGGGTTAATTGCTGCACTCAAACCTAATATAAAGCTAAACAACCTTCAAAAAATGCTCTGACTCTTCACATACATTTTTGATTTGAAAAGCCACACACTGTGATACAGCAGCCACAGGAGCACCTCTCCTACCTAGAATCCCAGTCCTCCTACCAATCTGGATTCTCATCATCTACCATAGACAGCTGGAAAATGCAGCACAGCTAAAAAAGATTGGAAAAGCTTCGTTATTAAAGTCATCTCCATCTCAAAGTACATTTCCCATCTGAAAACTAGAAACAGATAATGAACCTTCAAAACATGCCAGACAGTCTGTCATAGGCAAATGAGATAAAGCCAACAGGTATCTCGTGAAACGAATTCATTTGGCAGAAGCAGATGTTTCTGAACAGGTTCACTGGTGGCACAGCCAGCCACGGAGCATCAAACCTCGTTCTTGTGGAACAGACTATCACAGCTGCTTACCTGTTCAGCGGGCAGGAGTTTACCGTGTCCCCCTTCAATCCCTTCTATTTTCCAACTCAACAGCATAAAAGGAACTTTGTGGCAAGCAGACTGTCTGCCTTGATTTCCACAACTTTAAAAACCCCTGCTCTAGAGGAACTGTCGCACGTGGCTCTGCCTGGACCAAAGACAGGGGTTCTGTCTCTGACCTACCTCGCCTGCCTCAGCTATATTGGAACGACTGCAAAACCTCGTTTGCTAAATATCTGCATTATACTCAGCAAAACGTACACTTGATCTCAGCCAACTCCTGTAAACACACAGGCAGAAATTAGATTATCAGTCATTCCCTACAGCACCACCTTCTCTGGCACTGGCAGCAGAATGCTTTAATAATCACAGCACAAGTCATTATGCCTAATATTAGACACACATCCCAGACCAGTTTGATGAGATCTAAACAGATGACAGAAAGAAGTGCAGGAGACAGACAATCACATTGTCACTCTTTGCATCACTTAAACTGCAGCAACCAGACATGGCACAGGAAATCCAGGTACCTTCAACCACAGCAAAAGCAAAACCACACCCTCTATTATTAAGTGTGGTCAGAGCACCCAAGCAATCTGAGCCTTCAAAGGACACCCTGCTGCTGCAGGTGTGACGAAGGGGACAGCCAGCACCACAGAGCTGTGGCACTTTGGCTCCTACCATCCCTACAGCAGATCCCATCCTGCCTCCTCAGACAAGCCACTCAAAGGGCCAAAGCGGAAAAACCCTGCGGAGATCAAAGACAATATTTAAAGTCAATCCTACCCAGGGCTTCAGAGCAAGCACTGAGCTGTTAGAGGGGAGGTGAGGCTGGGATGTGTCTGCCAGAGAGCAGGTTGAGCACCATCCAGGACCAGCCTGGAGACTTACCATCAGATACTGCCTCGGGATGTTGCAGGTGCTCAGCTTGAACCACTTGGGTATTTCCAGGGAGTGGAGGACCCCAGGGATGCTCACCACTGAAGAAAGCTTTAAATCAAGTACCACGAAACAGCTGTAATCAGCAGATATTCCTGAGAAGTATTAACTGAGGGATTTAGTCAGCTCTGAGCAGATCCTGACACAAAGCACATGATCAACAGAGCTCAGTCCCCTGAAGGGCTGCAGCCCGAGCTGCTCTAAGGGATATTCTTCTACATGTATTCAGAGAGAAGAATTTCATTAATCCTTTCAGACCTCTTGACTAGTACAAAATGAGGGGGAAGAGAACCCCAAGTCTTGAAGACAAGAAGAAGTCTGAAGATACTGATGAGAGCACACACTCACTGCCTATCCCCCGCTGTGTCCAGTGCCTCCTTGCCCCGGCGAGAGGGGCACCCTCAGGAGAGCAGGGCACCCATCACCACCCCGCCGCTTCTTTCTAGCCCCCCACGCTGTCCCTCCTCATCCGAGCGGCTCTTCCTCACACTGCCACTTCTTTCCTCTCCAGTTCCCTGCTTGGGAGAATTTTATTTAGCACCCGTCATGGAAATCTAGACCCAGGGCTCCACGACAGAAACGGCGACAGCAGCTAAGAGCTGTAAACGTGCTCTTTTATTCATGTCTCAATCAGCTACTCAACCTCCGTCGCTTTGCTTGACATACGGATGCTCAGACCTCCACCAGCCTTTCCCCTGCAAGAGTTACTGCAGGATTCCAGCCAACCGCTCGGGACCGAAGCACAGTCCTGACGGTGTTTTCTGGGGAGCTGAGATCAACGTGCAGCGTGGGCGGTGCGGCTCTGGAGACCCCGGGGACAGGAGGGCCGGGGGAACTCGGCTTGCAGAAAAACCCCAACGAAGCATCTGTTTTTCAAGAGGGAAGATGAATGCCAACGAAGGGGATTTTGAATAATTGCAGACCAAGCGAAGCTTAATGTGCCGAGTTAGTTATCTCAAAATTGCTACCATTATATAATATTCCATAGCTTCAAAATCCGTATGAATTATGCTCCAGATGAAATTTAGTTTTGTTTATTTGTGTACATCTCTGCACCAGATGAAAAATATTTAAAATGCTTCGGAAATGAAATATTTAGCTGCGAGATACTTCAATAGAAGGGTTTATTTGGCCGCGAGTCTATCTGCCATATTACCAATAATTAAAACTAGGTTTTCATAGACAGAGGGGAGAAAAGGGTTTTAGCTCTATTTTCAAGCTGAATCATATCAACATGTTTAAAGAGGAGATATGAGCTCCAGTGTTTTTCCCCCTACGGGCAAAAATTATTAAAAAATGGGAAAAATGAGTCATCTGAATTTAATTATCAGGCTCCGAGTTGTGAAGGCTAGCTTTGAAAAATGAAATTGAAAATAAGACTCTTTGTAATTCCGCTTATGGGACCAAAAAGTTTACTTCTCAAGAATACGAAATGAGATCCCTTTGAATTGACTGGTGTGTTTATCTTGCCCATGTGTATTTCACAGCTCTACAGAAAGGCAGGATGAACCTCCAAAGGCAGGAACAGCTTCTTGGACAAGCCCTGGTGTGACCCTGGTCTCTGCGCAGCTCGCCGGGGCCGCTCGGCCAGGCATCGCAAACGGGAACTGGCTGCTGCGCTCCGAGTCCACCCAGCTCCCAGGGAAAATAGCCAGAGGAAAGGCATCGTTAGAGGTGCAGCACACGGGCACTTGGCGGGGAAGGGGCAAACTAAATAGATCATTATTCTCTCTGACAAGGCCCCAAAACTGCTGTCTGTAAAACATACTACCTTTACAACAGCTACTAAATCTCCTTTTTAAGAGAGCGCGTGCGCGTGTACTACCGCAAGTCAAAGGGCTCAATTTTCTACAGCACATTTTCCCTTTTTAGAGTTCTACCACGCTGTATTTATGGACAGTTTATCTTCTTTTCCAGCAGGTTCACTCTGACGGGCTTTGTTTTATTTTTGATATGACAAGCCTCAGCACTGCACTGGCAACACCTCCAGACTGAATCTTAACTAGCTACATTCAGCTCCACCACGTACCTCAGATGACTGATCCTCACTACAGCACATAATGGCTAAAAAACTAACAGAGCCCTAAAATATTAATGCACATTAATAAAGCCAGTTTGGTTTTTTCCCATGAAACAGCAACGTGTAATTTTCAAAAGGGTCCTGGGAACAGTAAACAATCGGTACGTGGTAAATGGCAAGCGTTCTCACATCAATACACCCTACACACTCAAATCCTATTCCCCTGTAATTGCCAGGCAAGTATAAATTAACTTAAATGAATGTTATTTGTGACTGCAACTGAATCCTCATAAATAATCGTAATTTAACTTCCTGCTGATAATCCCAGGCAACACCTAATTATTGCAAACACTTAATTCTTCCCTTCCAGAGGGATGTCAGGTTTAAGACCACTCCCGTTTGCTGCTTGGTAGGACTTTTAACTATGTGCTGAGTGCAATCAGTGTCTAGAGCAGCACAAGCAGTACGTCAAATTCCTTCTGCAAACCCTCACTTCAGACTCCACAGCACCGATGTGTACCAGAAAAAAAAATAAATCAGTGTGGCATTTATTATACATAAAAGCAGTACTTCAGAAAGCACGGCTCCAGCAAAGAATGGGTGAGAGGGGTATTGGAATACCCTTTTGTCTAAAGGCCAAACCGATCTGCTGAAACATTTGCCAAAAGTTCATTAACAGTAGTCAGCTTCTCAGCAAGGTATTTAGCAATCATCAGAAAACAATTAATCAAAACCAAGGCTTGAGCATGACAAGGTTTGAGTGTGACAACGCCTGAGCAGGGTTTCTCGGGTTTTGAACCATTGGGTGGTTGGTTGAAGGTTTTTTTTAGAATTCTTTCCTCTACCCAGCTATGCTATGAAATCTTATTGCAAAAAATACAATTTGAAGTAGGCAATAGTCACTGCAAATTTTACTAAGCAAATCAAAAGCACCCCAGGGAGTTTCATTAGAAGGCAGCAGCCACAACACCCTACAACATTTGGATCTGTGCACACAGAACACCAGCAAGTACAACACGACTGCACAGACTACAGCAAAGCACGGTCGGTAGTAACCTACCAGAGTGAAGATCCCTCTGTTCCAGCAACTTCTAAAACATCATATCCATCTTCCAGCTGAAAATCCATGAAAACCAGAGCAATAGTGTCTCCAGGTTCAGCGAGAATAGTCCACGTGCAGTCGGCATTATTGCCATACTCCAAAGGAAAATGAGGGCTTGAGATAATTCCGCTCTGTCCACGCAAAGTCCCCCCGCAAGCATCATCAGCTGCAAAGAGAACACAAGTTATCAGATTTTGCTGAAATGCACAAAGCAGTTCATCAAAAAAAAGAATAAAAAATTCAAAGCAAAGCTTTAAGAGCCCCAGTGCTTTTGTCAGGGTGTGTTTTCCTACACCACTATTAAGCAATGAACATGTTGAGGGATGCAGAATCCTATTAGGTCAGCCAGCATCTCCTGGCAAGCGCCAGCTTATTCCCCACTGCACACTTGCTAGTGATTTGTTTAGTCTAATTTTAAACACCCCAGGTGACAGAGCTTCTACCACTTTCCTGGTGAGACAGTTCTCAGCATAACACATCTCGCTGTCAAGACACTACTTTCTCTTGTCATTGCCAGAGTTTTCTGTTCCATCCCTTATTCCTGATTACGATCCTCTGAGGCGTTTTCTGAGGCTTTTCTCCACCCGTGCAGCCAGCCAAGCAGGAGGAAAAGCAGCAGGAATTGGGGGACTGAGAGGGTTTCAGGCTCTGTCACAGTGGGAAATGGGGCTGGTTCCCAACCCAGAGCTCAGTCAGCACCTTGACCAGCAACAGAAACACCCTCAAGGGTTGGGACAACAGGACTTGGAGCAGCAGCACTGTATTTAACAGAAATCCAAAAGAGAAGGGAGTGCAGTATCCCCCACTCCTCCCTTACATGGCTTTGTTTGCTGCCATTTCTGGAGGAAATGTTTTACCAAAACTGTAGTGGTAAAAACTTCACCACTCATTCAGAAATCTATCAGTGACATTTCCTGGTTGTGCAGCGGTTCTCCTGTTTGCTGCAGGTTCTTCCATTTTTTACAGTCTGGAATTTCAGCAGTAGGAGCTATTAGAGCCATTAAGGGAGGAGGATCTAAAGAAAACATGGGCAGGAAGATAAAGGAAACCAGGAATTAGTGCGACTAGAGTCAGGGCAGCTCGGTGCTCTTGTTCACACAGCATCAGCTCAGCACTGACTTGGAACGCTGCTAGAAAAGCCTGTTAACTTTACAACATGTACCACAGAGCAGCATTTCAGATGCTTTAGTCAAGGAGCTTGGAGCTTTACATTCTAAGTAGTTATTCTAATGACAAACTATTTTTAAAAAACCCTTCCAAACTGAAATTTAAGATGGGTGAGGAGACTTGTAAGCGCAACAGGTCAGCAGCACGTCAGGAAAGGGCAGGACAAATGCCAGAGCTGCTCAGGAGCATCCTTCAGTTTTAGACCTTTTCAAGAACTATCTTGTGCTATCAGCAGAGCTGAAACCTGCAGCCTCTAACCACTCAAACTTGAAAGACAAAGTAAGACAACGGTAGATGCCAACTCTTCTTTCCCATGGCCATCTGCTACCCCAGCACAGCCAGGCACCCGAACAAGCAGAAGGCTCCTGCAGACACACTTCCCAGTGACTGAGAGAGAACCCCCCAGGCTACAGCGTGGTATTTGTGTTGCATTAACACACCACGGATCTCCCAGCCCCAGTGCAGATCATGACCCTTTGCAGTTGCTTCTGTGCTCGGGCTGGTTACTGCAGAGCTCAGAGCAAGCAGGGAAGGCAGGAAAACACTATGTCAAAAAGCCCCAGACGTGTAGGCAGACACGCAACTACTTCTGGGCCACTCCAGCAGCCAAAATAAGGACTGAAAAAGGCCACTGAAATCCCAACCTGACACTCTATTCCCTGGTATTATTGCAACAATCACAGTTACCTATTTGCTGCAATTGTTTTGTCAGTGAACTCAAGTTATTCACCGACACATAGGTGCAGTTTGAATCATGGATAAATTTAGGCTGCAAAATCTCTCGCCTAGTCCTAAGCACCAGAAAAATCCTTCAAACACCACATACCAGATGCACAGTGGGACCTCCAAAAAAGGTCCGTGCAAAAAAAATAAAAGGGCTACTTCCAACTCCCTCCCCTCTGACAGATGGAACGACAGTGCTTTGTAGAGGATGAATGGACTCCAGCCAGAGAGGATAAGCACAATTCACCAGTTTACCGGTACGTTCAAATTTAAGCTCTCATGACTAAGTGCCCCTGCAGACACTAGAAGGAAATAGATGTAAACAGGATTCTTAGCCAGGGAACTCTCAGCCCCCAGACCTGGCAACAGGACAGAGCAGGAGCAAGTCACCAGCTGCTTCAGCAACACACAGGGATCTGAAGAGATCCGCTTAATATGTTAAACCTCCCTGTCGCCCGGCTGCTGTTGGCCCCGGGCAACCCAAAGTACCTCAGCAATTAAGGTCCTGCACGGCTACCATGAGATACGGGCAAGTGATCCAGCCTCTGGACACCAACACCGTGTTCTGAGACTGGATCTGGTTCTTGTGCAAGATGTAATGCAGCAGAGGATGGAGAACATGACACTGAATTTTGTCTCAGTGATATATTAAAATTCTTGAACATGAAGACTACATTTCTTTATTACAGGATTAAGCTAAGTTACAGTAGCTGAAGATTTAACCAGAGCTATGGAGGCTTTGGCTTTTTTTTTTTTAATTAAAAGGAGAGGGTTTAATGTAAATTCTTCGAAAATCTGTCATTGCAGGAGGTATTTAATGAAAAATGTACTCCCTTCCCATCCACCCTAAATACACACTGCCTAAGTTTGTACAAGTTGTTATTGCTGTTCAAACATTTTCTACAATCTTCTAAAATCTTATTGAACAGCCCTTCAATTATTTTGGGCACATTGCAGCCTAAGCAGCTGTTTGAGTTATAGTAAGACAGACCACTTTTAATGAGATTATGCATATTTGATACGCTCAAAATGTAGCTTCACAAGTGTTATCAACTTTTCGGCTGGCTTACTGAATTTTTACTCAGCCGCCTACTAGAATCATAAACCTATCAGTTCTACTTAAATTCAGCAAACAATCTGGGCAAAACTTCTCTCCGCACGGATGAAAGCGCTTTACAAAACAGATTTGGATGCTTCGGGATATTCTTTGGGTGCTTCAAATGCACCATTTTGCTTTATTTAAAAGCAGCTGACCCAGGTGAGGGCTGTTCCTTCCAGAGCTGCAGCAGAACGGAAGACGGCATTCCTAGTCTGCTGGGGCTTTGCCTCCAGCATACCAACTGTCAGGATAAAAACACAGCTCGACTGGAAGGACTCTGCTTAAGGCCCCACTGAGGTGAAGTACCAGGACTTGTTTCATTCTCTGGCTGCAGAAGGGTTGTGCAGGAACGTGTCAAACCACGCGAGATGCAGCGAGGAAACCATTCCAGGTATCGCTGACGACGTTACAGAGACGGGATAAATGTCAGCTTAGTCCAGGTTTTACAGCCTGACCCAGACTCGGTGAGGACTCTCAGTCCTCAGGGCACATTTTGGAGTTCCACATGCTCTACCAGGCACAGCCAAGCTTCTCCTGCTGCCACCCAGTTCCGTGCCCTCCTCACTTTGCAGATGAGCACGGAGATGTCATTTGCTGCTGCTTTGGCGCTCCCTGAATGAGATCACTGCAGTTTTAATCCTTCCTGCTACGTAAGCAAGAAACATAATTCACCAGAGCAGAGTCTCTGTAGACTGAATTTATAGTCTCTTTTAGCTCAGAGTCCAAGAATCAATTTTGATGTAACTGTGCTTTCAGAACCACTGGCAAGCTACGGTGCTACCTCCTCTTACTAGCTCTGCAAAGACACGTTTCACCAAGCCATTCTTTCTGCCCCTGGAATTCCTTCCTACATTCCTTTCTCATGGAGATGACACTTAAAAAAATTTAAAAACATGTACTTTGAAAGTGAGTTGGGTAAAGGGAGTGCAGACACCTCCCGTGAAGGAAAAGCGGGTGAGCCCCAGCACTCCCTCACAGTGCTGCCGTCCTGGCACATCCTCTCCAACACCTCTGTTCCTTTGTTTCTGTTCTACCATTTGTTTCTTTGCATCTTCGATTATTTCGATGCATGAAGACGGGAATAGAGACAAGGCTACAAACACACGGCAGAGGATGTTACAAAGCAGATGACAAGCACAAAGAAAAGAGCATAAAGAAACCAAGAGGATATCGATCAGCATGGTAGACACTTGGCACTGCTTTCAACACTTGTCTCATCCCTCTGCCATTGTACTAGAGAGGGGAGGGAGGGAGGACAGGGCAGTGTCCCCAGACTGAACACTGTCCTTCGCAGTGACATTAGACAAGTCTATTCCCAAGATTGACACCCGCTCAGCCAGAAAGCACATTTCATCCGTTCCCCAGGATCTGACCCCGCAGCACAACCCTCCAACTTACAGTAGGAAGTAAGAGAATACATACAAATACATTTAACAGCCTTTCAGGGCACAACTACCAGCAAGCCAATATTAATAGAATTAATTGTAAGCCACATAGGCCATGAAGATCTTTCCTCCAAAGGAAATACATACTCCTCTTCAGACAACAGTGTCTAAAACATTCTTTTCCTTGCAGAGACGATGGAAACGTGTTTGTCAGTGGGCAGATCTTCCTGCCCCTTGCAAGGCCTGAAGCTTGGGCTGTATCAGCAGCGGATGAGCCAAGCACAGACACGATGCTGCCAGCCTACTCACAGCAGAAGGAGTGCAGCCCGTTTGCAAACTCAGCAAGTCAATTTGCAGACTGTCTTTGCTATTTCCTACCTCCCCGGAACAAGATGTAAGTGTTACAGGAGAAGATTTCTGGTTCCTGCCTCCAAAAACATGCCTTGGAAGTTTTACTTGAGGTAAAGTCTTGAAGTATCAAGACCACATCTATTGAAAAGCAGTGCCTGCCTCGGGGAACCTGCAGGCACACGGCTACACAAGTGGCTGGAACAACCACGTCTTTTGTTGCCAGAGTGAGTGACACAGCACTGATGCCAAGACCACAGAACTGAGTATTCCTCCATTCTGAAGCGTATCAGGTGCCACTCTCATCATTGCTGGATTCGAGATCCAAACGGCAGCGTTCAAAGTAAGTTTGGCAGTTCAAGACAAAAATGCAAGAATGGTTTTTTACTCCATCTGCAGAGGTCACAGAAATTACAGTGATGCCAACCCTTGACTTAAGGAGTCAGAAGTTAATCCCTCACTTCTCAGGGCCTACTACACCAGGGTCTGAACACCAGCAGAGCAAGGAGAAGGTGCTGCCTTCCTCCAGAGGATGGCTGCTGTCAGAGAAGCACTGTCTAACTGGAGGAGACACTGGTCCATCAAAGCACATAACTCCCTTCTCTTCTAGAAAGAGTATTGCTTTGTGTGCTCTCAAGGCTGAATTTCAGTGAACATTTGTCCTGCACATGCTTACAGTGAAATTACAGAAAAATAATTTAAAAAAGGTTACAATAAGATTCCTAATTCAAAGGAAAAGAAACAAATCATAACTGATCATAAACAGCAATGAAAGCTGCCCCTCTCCAGCATCAGTGGCTGTTTGAATCACTCCCTCAGCAGCATAATGCCCTTGGCCCCAAAACAGCAGGTAAGTGTACAAGAAATACAGTAAGTAGCACATATGACTGTGTAACTCATTCAAGCAAGCATTAAAAACACTAAGCAAACAATATTTGCTCATTTTAAATTCAAGATTTACGCTACAGCTTAGAACTGCTGATTGATTGCACAAGCAGAGTCAATAAAAGGAATCAATATAAGATGCTCCGCTGAAGTACACAAGGAATCGAGGGGGAAGAGACTTGAAAGCAGCAGAAACTGTTTTGGTGTAAGACCAGAGACACTCGTGTATTTACAGACTCTTTAGTCCCTTGTGGCCCCAGAGAATTAGCAAGAAGCTCTGTATCCTGCTGAAGGAATCCAAGCTTCCCTAGCCCGGCAGGGAAGCTGGCCAGGCTTTACCTGCCATACAGCATCCCGTCCGTGGCTACAGCCCCACTGCCAGCAACCCTCAGCACGTCAGCACTCTGCTCAGGCTCACGTGTCTTTACGGGTGAAGCACCACCGTGGAACGTGTCACGAGGGTAACCAGCTTGCCATTGAGAAAAACAACAAAGCCAGTCTCGTTGTCTGGTGTTGGAGCTGGAAAATCCACATGGTCTCAGGGAGGTGCCTTACCTTAGGGATAATATTCCTGCTTTTATTCACCGCCACTTTAGACAAAGAAACTGAAGTTAAAGTAGCTGTGTAGCATTTTGAATACTTCCAGCACTTCATAACCTTCCTATTAGTCACCCAAATCCTGGCAGCTTGTAGGAATCCAATAAAAAGGAGCCTCAATATTAGCTACATCTTGTTTAGTTCTCAAGTCTTTTAAATCAAGCTTACAGTCCACAAAGTTTTCCCCAGCCCCAAACAGCTCATTAAATCCTGTTCCAGTTGAAGAGGGCACTTTACCTCGGCAGAAGGGCAGAGGAAAATCCCAGGAGGCACTGTTCTCCGAGTTGGCGCGGCACGTGAGCAAGGCGTGTCCTTCCAAGAAGAAGCCTGGATTGCAGCTGTACCTCACCCTGCCCCCGATGCTGAACGTCGTCCCTTGCTGAACCCCGTTCTGCAGCCTTCCTGGGTTTCCGCACGTATGACTTGGTAGAACTGCCAAAGAAAGTTGCTTCTGGTTAGGGACAGTGCGTTGTACAGAGCTGTCAGGTGACGAGCCCAGAGGGAAGGCTCGTCTCAAAGTAAATGCATCGCTTAAAACGTAAAGAGCAAATAACCACAAAACTCACCCACAGGATTGCACCAGAATTCATTAGGCCAGTTACCAGTAACCTTTCCGTACCATTTCCACCGAGTATATGTAAGGAAACAAAAATCACTCCCCAAGCTACCGAGTCAGAAACAAGAACCACTCTCTCCTGACCGGTTTTACCAGGCTCTAACCCAAAGCATCTTCCTCTTCCCCAGGTTCCCCCGCAGGTCTATTAACCACAATTACAGCTGATTACGTTCCAGTTTGAAATAACATTTTTCTATAGACCTTTGCCAGGCTCCTCAAGAGCCCCAGCAACATAAGCAGAGTTGTGTTACACCTCAGAAGCACACAGAAGACAACAAAACCTGTCATTAGCAACTGTCAACCAGGCAAAAAGAGCAACATGTCACCCCAGGTTTGTGTTCATCGCACGGTGTTTATTGCAGATTTCACACACGTGCATCCAACCAGACTCTGAACAATGCAGCTGGAGCCAGCTCCACGGAAAGCAAAATATAGTCCAACAAAAACTTGTCAGAAAGAATATGGGATACTTGAATAGAAGATGAAGTTGCAGCTAAAAGGCCAGTAAATCCTTACCCAGTGCCTCTGTGCAGCACTTCCAGAGAATTTAAACAAAACCTACAGGTTCCCATCAGCCACACCAAAAAGATCCACTCAAATTATGGTGTTAGAGCCTGATATAAAACCCAGCAAAGGCAACCAAGCCTAAGAATGACTTAATCAAATGTGAATCAGGCCCTTGTGCAGCAGCTTGTATTATAGTTCTTTTTCATTAAGGCTGAAACATCAGAGGAAGGGAAACATGGTCATTCAAAGCTGAGTGATGGCTTATCATCGGAAACAATTCTGTCAGGGGCACGAACAAAACCAGATGAATTTCTACGAGCAAAGGGAGGTTTAGTCTGCAGCTCTGCCAAGGCAAAGAGGAAGATTAAAAGGGAAATGATACGGTAGCATACACAGCACAATAAAATACAGCCAGAACTGTGTGTAAGCATGTGAAATGAAACATAAATCCCTAGCACTAACTCCTGCAAAGACGCTACCTTCCTGTCGTGCTGTGGGACAGAGCTTTTGGGTGGGGATGGGGATGGGGATCTGCCCTGCTCCGGCTTTCGCAGAGCTCGGGTCCCCTGACAGCCCTGCAGCTGATCCAGGGACAGGATCCCTTGGAGCCAGGGAACCATCGATCTGCAACCCACAGAGGATGAGGCTTCCTGCATCCAGACCCCCTTGTTTCCTAGTTAACTCGCCTCCAGATGAAATGCAAACCTCACCACCTTCACCTCACTTCACGTGAGCAGCACATGGACCCCCCCCACCCCCCCCCACCAGGCAGAGGACCCGCTGGTCCCAGAGCCCCAGCAAAGTCCACTCAGCACCCCGGGAACACAGTCCTGGGCTCCAGTCTCACCGTGCAGCACGGGCAGCTCTGACAGACAAGATTTCTTCCCCTTGCTCCCTCCCTCAAAACTCTTATTTACATCCTTGCACAAAGCGCCTGGAGCTGGGAAGTTCAGCAGCAACTTTCACATGGAAATATTAATGACCATGCAAATTTGGCGAGGGGGGTGGGGGGTACGAACACATCAGAGGAGCTGAAAAGCAGTATAGGCCTTAATGTTTCATTTTCTGTAATGATACTCAAACCCTCAATTTAATTAAATTACCAATGTCACTTTTCTTTTTAAAATGAACCCATTCCTGCTTTTATGCTTCCATCCTTTAAAATTAATGACTAGAACTTTGCTATAAATAAAAATCTATCATTTTTAAAAGTCAATCTCTAACACTAGCTGCTCTCTACTTAATGAACTGTGAAGAATCAGACAACCCTGACCTGCATCGTATCTTAAAATCATACTTGAAAAACAGGATCTCATTTAAAAATTCTGCTTCATTTGGCTGCCTTAACTAATATCCCGTTACAGGAGGGACAACACGCACATGCTCTGGGGGGAGGCAACATTAGCTCCGGGATTGCTTTGGATTCAGTGGGGTTGCTGCAGGAACCCACAAGAACGGGTTGATTTATTTATTTGGAACACAACACCAAGGCACATCTGCAGAAGACAAAGGCTTCTTCCAGTTGCTGCCTCACGGACCGACAGCACCGCGTCCAAGAGGCCGGTGCGACAGCCCGAGCTGGGGATGAGCGCACTGCCCGCAGGAGGATCCGATCGATGCCCATTGTGCCCGTAAGACACTCGTGAACAAGATGAATTTGCTGAGCCCGCGGTGTGAGCGGATGAAGTTACCCCTTCCCCTAGAGAGGGGTGAGGGCTGAGGGACACGACACTGATGTTTCCCGAGAAAGCTTCACAAGAGCGCGGGGTGGGAGTCCAAGCAGCCAAGGTACAGCATCTGGAGATGCTCCTCGTAACCGACCCCAACCAGGGGAAGTTCACACCTTGGTTTCTCTGCTGAGCATTGACTCCCTGAGCTGGTGCAGCAACTGCTTTCACAGCAATGGATTTGTGATTCTACTCCAACGTTCCTAAGAAGAGATAATATTATTGCTCATACTTGGCTGCTCTAACAGCCAGACTCCCCGATTGCTTGAGAGATTAATAGAACCGTATTATTTACATCAGATGTCACACAGAATAATGTTATTAAAGCTTTGTCTTACCCATTTACCAATTCCACTGTAGATTAGTAAGCAGGGATTTTTTTTTCCTCCCCATAAAAGCTTTGTTCCCTGCAATCAACATAATATTTTCCAGTGATTGTATGGAAATGAATGCAGCCACAGACCAGATTTGTACAGATGAATACAAGGTCCTGTTAGTCATTTTGTAGCTAAGTCTGTTTCTTTCCATGATGAATTTAGAACAGTTTATTTTATTTGTCTTGATTTGAACAGCTGCCAAACCATTATCTTATTTTATGACAGAGAAAAGGAAATAGGATTATTCTACTGCAGTTGCACCTGGAGAGCTCCTCAACATACCTCAAATATCCCTGTCCTAAGAACTAGTCAGATACACAGCCCTGGAGACCTCACTCCAAGATGACACAGTAGAGGAACCGTAATCGTGGTGTTAATGGCCAGCACAGACACAGAACCAGAGCAGAACCTCTGGAGACGGCATCAGGTGAGAACTACAACTGTCTGAAGAGGTAACATGAGACAGGATGATCTGAGAGCAAGGCAGAAATGGCATCTTTTCAGCAGGAAACTATCAAGTGTCAGGAAACAGAAAACATCAGCCGAGAATAAACCCACTAGAACTTTTCCACTTCCCGCAGTTTTCAAGCGATCCTTCAAATCCACTTCATGGCCACAAAGAAACCTGAAAGGCACAAGACCAACCTCTGCCCAACTTAACCCTCTTCTGCTCTAAATTTTCTGGCTTGTTTTTTTGCCTTTCAGCTTGGGCCCCTCCTGCCCCATCCTCTGGAACCCACAGACACTCCACCGATGTACCGCTCACCTCTCATCGTACTGTGGGAGCATCATCCACGACCTCGTGTGCTGTGCAGCTTTAGTAGAGCAGTGAAGATGAGTTTCCCCCATGGAGCCAGATCTGTTAGTGTAAGGCCAGAGGTGTCTGGCAGATTTCGTACCGCGTTGTTTGACAATGTACCCCACAGTTTGGAAGTGGAAACAACAGATTTGAGACGTTTCCACCATCCATTGCTGTGAGCTGCTCAAGAGCAGCTACAGAGAGAGATACCAGAACTGCTGATCTGCACCAGAAGCTCTGTACCATCCACCGACTTCCACTTCCACCTCCCTTTCTTTCCACCCTTTTCATCAGGCTCACTAGGCTGTTCCCTGCTTTCCTCATGCCCTTCCCAGCATCACTGCACTGGAAGTTTTCAAAATCAGCACCTTTCAAATCCTAGTACTTGTCAAGCCATGTCTCCTTGTTCCAGTTCATTCGAAATTAATTAGTAGTTTTTAAGTCATTAGATGTGACTCAACACATC
The DNA here is from genome assembly GCA_027560215.1 of Halcyon smyrnensis. Taxonomy (NCBI): domain Eukaryota; kingdom Metazoa; phylum Chordata; class Aves; order Coraciiformes; family Alcedinidae; genus Halcyon; species Halcyon smyrnensis. The sequence continues at coordinate 117,060 of JANHFZ010015555.1, read as the reverse complement.
CTTGGACAGCATCCCACCATCAAAACGCATTCAGCCTAATTACATCAGCCCTTCCTGAAACCCCATAGCTCTTTTTGTCAGGAGATGGGAAAAAAAAATTTAAAAAGGCAGAGATGTTTCTCTTCTTGCTCATCACACCGATACATCTGAGCTACTTCACCAAGTCAGGTACTTTCAGACCAAACCACTCAAATCCTTCCCCAGCCTGCTCACCATTCCAAAGAGAAATCTTCCCCGTTTCCTATTCAAATTAATCTTCAGCTCCATTTTCTCTGTTTATATTGTTCGAATATAAAATAACCCCACCATTTAATCCATCCAGACACTGCATTCCACTCTATTACCCTATTTACATAGCTAAAAGAAGCATTTTTATTGCCTGAATTATCTATGGTAGTTTACGCCAGATATTTCAATGCTATCACTGTTCTAACCTTGAAATCTTATCAAGGATTGCAACTTTTACGATACGAGGCCATATATTATCTCCTCATTCCCAACTAATGCGCATTCCTAATAAAAAAGGAAAGCAAGCAAGCTGGCCATGCCAGAGCAGGCACTTCGAGCTCCTGAATGCAGTTATTACAGCAGGAATTATTTATAAATCCCAAGGAAAGGATGCTACACAGACCAAGCCAAATAACAAAACCGTTGACCTAAACCACTTGGCTCAGTCAGCACTGCACAGTCATTGCCAAATTAATCTCCACTATGGTTTTTTAATTCTTCTTTCCATTTTCCTGCACTTCTTGAATCTAGTGGGGGGATGGATGTCAAGACATCCAAGGTAAGCGAGAGAAAGGTCTCTTCTGCTAGAGATGCAGGCTGGGCAGAGCAGTATTTCATTCAAGACTATCTGCACCATGTCTGTTACCTTCCTAGAAATATGAGAAGCACATTCTTTAATGAGAATATATCCAAGATTTCCATCACAGCTTGAAAAATTAACTGAAACACTTACACACAACACAGGCAGTGAACCTTTGGGCAGGAGAAACATGAACTCCAAGGGGAGGGGGGGGATGCACACTGCCCAGGTTCCTCTCCCTCTTTGTCCATAACTTTTGGGCCAAGTACCAGAGGGATACTCCACAACTCTCTAATATCTTTCAGCAGTGTTTTAGGGCAATCTGTTCTCAGAACAAGTGTCCAGTATGTGCTACAGAACAGGAAATAAATGGTACGGTTTTCATTTCATTTTACCCTTTATGTCATGATTCATTTCCAGTACAGCCAACAGAGATAAAGCTAAATGGAAACTGTTTTTTCCCCTCTCATATTTCCTTGTTCACTAAAAACCATCCAGATAGTTACTTCTGGGTAATAACAGAGCAGAGCTGTTCATCATCCATCTTCCTTGTGGTTGTAGTTCTAGGGCTTTTTTGGAAATTTCTTTTCAGTTTTCAATCTACCTTCCTGAAATGTGCTACAGAAACTTCCCTGCAACTTCTGAGAGCACCAAGCAAGCTGAGAGAGGATTACTAGAGACCTGATGTAGCCATTCCACTACAGAAATAGCAAAAGATTCAAAGCATGAAAGCAGTAAGGTCATGGGAGATGCAGCAAGAGCCCCATGTATCTTCAGACATGGTGAGCAGGGATCTGCAACATCTGGGACTCAATGCCAGACAATATTTCACTTTCCAGCAGCTGCCGTGACTTGGAGCGCAGCAGAGGAGACCTGGCTAGAACGAAGGTACAGAGACTGAAGTCTGGATACAGAAACCTTCTGCTGGGCTCTGGACAATGACATTGCACTGGCAGATGCCAAGACAACAGCAATTACTCAGTTTCCAGAACCTGTGGTCCTCACACACCATCCCAACCCGGGATGCTCTCCTGCATCAGGAGATTAATCAGGGAGGCACTTGAGGATGTGCTTATCTTTGTGAACATGCTCTAGTCCTGCTGCTTTTCAGTGCAACAACACTTCAACACAAGCTTAATTTAAAGTATGCGGTTAAGTGTTTTGCTTAGCAGGGATGGGTTTAAGTGTACGTTTAAAGGCTTCATTCAACTGGCATTTAACAGCTGCAGAAAACTTGAAAAAACTTCCCCAGAGACGAGGGTGGGTTTACATTTGTTTTCTCTTCCTCACTGAACGAAGGTTAACCATTCCAAGGGAAACAAAGCCCTGCATCTTCTGGTGACACAAAAGACAAGCCAAGAAAAGCAATCCTGCAGCGGTTACCAGCTCCAGAAGACAACAGCAGGAACCAAGCAAAGGCAGAATTAAAACTGCAGCCCCAGAGAGTTCAGCTGCCATATCAAATTAGGCACCTCGCTCCCTTATGCACATCAGGGATGAAAGGCAAGGCATCAGTGGGAAAAGAGGGTGTCAGGCTGGGAAACCCAGATTTGAGCTGATTCTGTGTAGACACTGGGTGCCAGTGTTGATCCGCTCTGCATTTTGCCGGAGTGTCCCTGGACAGGGAATGTTCTTTGTTCTGTAAGAAAAAGCCACTTCCAACTTTAGAGACCACGTTGTTTATCTGCTTATTGATCTTCTCCGGCTATTGGCCGATTACCCAGAAAGAGAAATTGTAGCCAACTACATCTGTTTTAATAAATATTTCACAGCAGAGGAAGGGCACTCCCATAACACATCATTCCTAGTTTTTTCCCAGCCACTCCTCTTCTGGAAGCAGCAGGAATCAGAGCTCAGGGCAGTAGTGGCCACAACGGATTACAAAAAATATCTAGAAGGTAATTTTATCTTCTCCGCTGAAAACAAAGCTAAAGCGATCTAATTATGTCACAAAAACATGCCCAGGGATCAGCCCTGTTTCCTAATTCACAGGTAGCTATCTTGCAAGATTTGCCAGCAGCATATTTTGCAAGCTCTGCAGTAACATGCCCTCGGCGGAGAGAACAAGTGTTCAGCCCCACAGGGAATCTCCCCAGCGCCTGAATATATTCTGAAGCAAGAGCTTATTCTGATTTCAAGGACCTTACTCTGATTTCAAATGCTTGTCTGTTACTCAAAGGTAGACAGGTTGTGGATCTGGGTACTCAGCCCCACCCTTTCGTGTATTTTATGTATCCCAACCTACTCAGTGGACATTAAAAGGGCACTGACTCAAGCGAAGGTCAAGGCAGGCGGGGAAGATGAACAAGGAAATGCCCATAACACTAGAATAAAAAAACAAAACAAAAGAAACAAACTAACAAAAAACCAAACAAAACCAAAGAAAAACAACAAAAACCCACAACAAAAAAAACCCCAACAAAACAACAAGAAGACACAAAACAAACAAAAAACCACCAAAACCTTAACAGAGTCAAAACAAAAACACGCAAAAAAATAAGGAAAGCAATAAGCAAACCCCTTAACTTTAGAGTTCAGCAGGGATGTCAGAACTGCTCCTGCAGCAGGAGGGAAGGACAACACGCTGCCAGGCCTCCCAGAGCCCCTGCAGAACCACCCTCCTTGGAGATCTTCAAGATGCACCCAACGAGAGCAGGGACACTTGCAGCCTGCCTGCCGCTTGAGATTGCCAACAATCACTTGAGACCTCTGCACTGGCACAGGGAGATGAAAGGGAGGGAGGAATGTCCAGCCACCCACTTCTCAGTGACATCCAGAGAGGCTGCTGCCCACCCTTCCCAGATGAAAACACCAGCGCACAGCCCCAGTTCTCCCAAAGCCACCCCCCTTCTTCTGCTTGGAAAAAACCCATCATGGGGGATGCAAGGAAACCTGGAGAAACCACCTATCACACAATCAGTGGTCCTGTCCTTCCATTTTACCAGCAAAATGGAAAATATTAATCTCATTCACTCTTATCTGCCAGAGAAGACAGTGTGAAGTTTCACTCAAAGGTCAATCCTATAGCTATCCAGAAATGCTCATTTAAAAATGGTATGATGGTCCAAGTATCTCACAGAGACTTAAAATATACCAGGAATTGATGCAAACAGATATTACAAATGAAAAAAAAAATAAAAATCCACATTTACATACTAGAGGAACAGCATCTATTGTACAAATATTGTCATGGAAACAGGATACAGAGCTGCTTTACAGGACACTCAGAGTCCGTAACAGCAAGAGAAAGGGCTAGGACTGAACCTAGAACACACCTCTGCCTCAGAGCTGGCCTGAATCTCGTTCCGATTTAATCTCATTGCTTAAATTTCACATCATTAATAATTTGGCTTTGACAATGCAACCCTGCACTGAGAAAGACTGTGCTGAAAGAAAGCTCAGCATGTATTTCTTGCACTTCCATTTTTTCCCTGCTCCTTTACACCGCTTATATGCAACCTAAGTCCACCCTCTAAGATGCAAATCCTCCTGAAACTTCAGGTGGGGAGTGTGGCAAATAGAGACTCACCCCCACTCACCCACCCACACTCGCTACTGCAGATGCCACCACTGCTGAGAGGAAGGTGAAGGAACAAAAGCTGTTTATTACAGACAAGTTCCCTTGTTCTCTTGTGGCAGACAGGTTAATGCTCAGCTTTGTGACTATCAGTTTACACCTTGAACATTTTCTATTAAGAAAATACTAAATCTTATTCTGAACAGTTCTCAGCTCTTGAACCTTTCAGACAGCCAAAGCACATCGTGAAAGTTCAACCCCTTCAAACGCTCACAGTGGGAAAGAATTTACACAGCACCTATTTGACGTGCAATTCCATCTAAAAAAAAAAGTAATCCCTCTTTTCTGTGGGGCTACGCAGCAGGCACTCGGAGGGGAAACGCAGGAAGGAGAAGCAACACCCGAGTGGAAAAAGTAGGGCTCACTGTACACGACAAACCAGAGAAGGGAACGCATAAGCCTCATGCTCAGCAATAGCTCACTAAAGCTTGTAAGAGATTCATGCACTCAACTTCTGTGCCTGCCACCTCAGTCTCCACTACACTAGCTGAGCCCAAACAGGTATTTTTAGATTAAAATCCTTTATGAGCTGTTCATCTTATTACTGCTTCATTCCATTCATTATATTTTTAATCATGTCCAAACTACTGAGCTATTAAATAAATTCCAAAGCAGCACAGCAGGCTGTGGCTTATGCAAGCTAAAGATCAGAGCAGGAGGAGAGAAAGGCTACCTTGGGTTGCAGATTAAACCTCCTCATTCTCACAAAGCACAAAGCAACTGCTGGACTCAACTGCCACACATTCAGGATTACGGCCATTTCTCAGTCCTGTCTCCTGCTGACATCATAAAAGACATTCAGGGTGTGATTGACTTTACAAAAGTTACAGGCATCCCACAAAGGAGGGAGAAAGTTATATAAGTAACCTTCCCATAATGAACTCCCCACTGCAGAGGCTTTTGTCAGCCTCCTCTAGAGCATCTTTCACATGCAGGTTTGTACACAGCAATGCTCAAAGCTTTCCAGACAGCTCCAGCATCTTGTAAATGGTCTGGAAATGAGACCCTCCACCCTCCTGTGACCACGAGAGAGATGCTGCACCGACACCTTCCGCTGCTTACAGCGCAACAACTGGAAAACTTCTCGTGATGTTTCAAGACATCCATCCACCTGGTTCTTGAAATGATGAAAGGTTTTCCAGAAAGCAGGGAAGTTCTGTGCCACAATTCAGAACAAAACCAGCAGCACAGAGAACACCACCAGAAAGAAATTGCTGATGTCTTACAGCACATTTTTTTTCCAGCTTCATCAGGCAATTTTCACAGAGGTATAAAGTGGCATCTCCCTTGTCATGAACCCTGGTATGGGGAGAGGCAGTCCCTGGAGCAAGGTTTCCAGCCTGTGACAGGACCGAGACATCACCGGTTGTCCTCTTCCATGTTTTCCTATCACATGGACTACACCAAAGAACGTACAGAACAATAAAATGCATTTCATAAGCAAGGATACATACTGCCTCGGTTATGGGATGACACCCGCCATCCACACTGGTCTCACCTCAGCTTCTCACCACAAGATTGTGATAATCCTTTTTACACAAGAGACTCGTCTACTTTCAGCACTACAGCCTGGAACAACAATCTCCAGGGGGAATTAATGGCTGTTGTTTCTGTACACACAAGTTGCACCAGGCTGTCTTGAGCTTTGGTCCAACGCACTTCCAGCAACTTAGATTTTTCTGTAAAATAAAAAATTACAGCTGGTTTGCCCACTGAGAGTCTATTCATACATAACTATGGACCAGGAACAAGAAAACCAACTTGTGTTAAGTTTGTTTCCACTGCCTTTCCCACCTACCAGCCCCCCAAAGGCTACAGGCTCCTGAGGACACCAGTACGCACATGGCACCAGTACAACAGCAGACAGAGGTGCTGGAAGATGGTTTAGAGTAAACACGTCAAGCAAGCACAGACAACTCGGTCCTGGATTCACAATAGAGCACATCTCCTAACGAGGTTACTATATGAAATATGCCAGCACAAACTCATCTTCCTCCCACTATATGCTCCTGCAAGGCTGGTCTAATTTTATAGGATGAGGTTATGTGGGAGGAACAGGATAAAAGTGAGATCAGCGATTGTAAGAAATTTCAATTAGCATAAAGGTTCCTCCGTGTTAGTTTACAGAATGAAAAAAACAAAACAACAAACCAAAACGAATTTCAGGAGCATCTGGGATCTGGAGCTCTGTCCAGGGCTCTCCAAAAAAGGTACGCACAACAATTTCTGACACGGCATGTAGAACAAACTGCTCTCTTTCCTAGAGAGCTGCAGGATAATTTTGGAATCACCTTTGTGTCACCTTCTATTAGGGCTATGGAAACTCTTGTGCCTCATGTTCAGGCTGTTTTCTTAGCAGTGAGTGTGGCTTATATAATTTTTAACATAAACCAAGAATTCACTTGATGCCAAACTACAGGATCTGTTCTATTAAACTACAGGATCATGCCAAATGCCCAGCCTGACATTTCTGAGCTCCAGCCAAGACACATGATACATGAGCACTAAAGTGATTAGTCCGCAGGAGGTGAAAATTCATGGAATTTAATGACACCGCACTGAAAAGAAATCTCCAGCAGTGAGGGCTTGGGCTCAGCAAAAAAAAGAATTCTAAAAAGTATAGAGGTGTTGGGAGAAGGCTGAACCTTGACATGTTCCCATATTCTGAAGATAAATGGACAGACATTTGCATCTTTGACTACAGATGGCTTACAAGTGAACTTGTAGTCATTTAAAAACCTATCCCCTTGGCTTACAAAGGGAAGAACTAAGTACTAATGGAAAGAAAAAAGTAAAAAAAAAAAAAAATCCTGCAAGTTTCCTTCCTTCATAAGGCCAAAGAAGAACAGTCATGAACTTAATGTGTTCACCAAACAAGTAGAAGTGATGATTCTGACACTGGCATCTCAAACAGGGCACAGAGGAGAGTTCTGCATCCTGGAAGAGAAGTTGCCTCGTTGTGTATCAGATGTTACACGGTACATAAAAAAACATTTGAAGGACTAATCTTAAAAACCAGACAGAAATGACAAGGGGAAAAAAAACACCTCAGAAACCAGCCACTTCTTGCAGCAGTGAGCTCTAACAGATTGGTTGGAGCCCATGTTTTTATGCTTTTTATACCCACCCTCTATCTTCCCTTCAGCTTTTGTGCTAAACTGAAAACACCCAGCCATCCCATCCCTACTGCTTATGGAAGTAAGGACACAACTGCCAAATTCCCCCCCCTCCCCTCCATTCTCAATTGCTTATTATCACGAATGGAGGCCACAGCGTTGAAGCAGCAACTTGTATTTATATCTCTTTGTCAGAAAGAACTATTTCGAATGAATGAGCTCATGTTTTTCCCCAGTCTGAAATATACTAATGGGCTGTGATTTGTCATCTGGATTCAGTATTTCCCAGTACAGAAATACCTGGGTATGAAAATCTGACCCATCAGAGAAGAAAAACATGTGGATTGACATCAAGGTTATAAAGGAAACAAACTTGGCATAGCTAAAATTGGGAATCCCTTCATTAATTTTAGCAAAGTTGTGTGTTAAACTGCTTTGGCCTTGAAACTAGTTGAAAAAAATGAGGAAAACAGAGCTAAAACCTTTTGGGGAGGAAAACCAGCATTGAAAATGAAGCAAAAAGGAGTTTGGTGCATCTCCTCAGGGCACTCAGCAGCTGACTCCCCACCACACCAGCCCTACAACCAGTCAGGTGAGACCTCTCCACTGCAAGAGCAAAACTGCCGGGTAGCTGCGAGACCGCTCCTAGCTAGGAAAAACAACGAGCCAAATCAGAACTGTGCCCGAAGTGTATGAACACAGCACAAGTTAATCCTTTGAGTGGAAGGTGGGTTTGAGCTGGCCTGTCACCCAGCTCTGGCAGGGGTGGAGGGGAGAAGCACTCGCCCAACTGCAGCAGGCAACTAGTTCCAGTTTGCACACAAAGACCAAGAATGATCCAATGACTATCACAGCTATGGCAGCCCCAAGAAAAGAACATCTACCAGCTGATCAAAGCGAGCAGATCACCTCACAGAAGGATGTTACCTGTCCTTTTGCAACTCATTTGCTTCAGTGGGAGCTAAACACTGAGAGACGTCCCTCTGAGGCTGCTGACCGAGCGGGACAGCCACGCGCCGTGACGCCAACCACCTCCCGTGGGAGCATGTTACGCTCAGTGGGCAGCATTCCCGGCGCCACGCGTGGCAAGGAACGGGTGAAGCTCTTCAACAAAACAGATCAAATGACCAGAAGGAGCCTGTCAGTGGGTTTTGGTCTTTCTGTAGGTGCAATCTTTTTTTTTTTTTCCCTCTATTTTTTCTTCCAAAGCAGACATGTTTTCTTATCTCTTCTGATAGCTGAACCTCAGGATAGCACCACATGAAGCTGAGCTTGCAGATGTTGGCAGGTCTATTTTGTTCCTCTTTCAGTAGAAAAAGCTTCATCTTTCCAAACTGGTCATGGTTGCAATATTTTCATTGTGTACAATGTTGGGTTTTGATGTAAAACTCACGGGACACGAATTATCTTTTACACCACTTAATATCTATTAAATTTAGTTGAAATACTGGGTTAAAAAATTATTAATCCACAGACACAGGGCATAATTGCATTCCTTCCATCTTTTGTAAACCACCTAAAAACAACATGATGAATTTTATGACAGGGATACTCAGACACAGCTAATAAAAATTTACTCTTAAGGAAATAAATGCCATAAGCAAGACATTTCGCTTTCCATCTAGTCCATAAATTAAAGGCCATACACTTAACTCTCACAAACTAAATGATTTCTCTTATAATGAAGTTTATGCAGCATGTTAGAGCCCTGGGCTGGGCCTGCAATGATGCAGATCAGGAACATCAACTGAAATCATCCATTCAGACCAGCTACACTTGGCATAATTATATTCGCTGCTCAGAAAAACAAAGTTTTCCAAAAGCATCCTCTTTACTGAGAGCTAATGGGAGAGCCTGTAATTTGATGTTAAAAGGTTCGGAACGCAGAGAGATGTGCAGTTCTCAGAACAAACTGTGTCCGATTGCTGAGCTGGGAGGACGTTGGCTGCTAACGGCATTGAGCTCTCTCCACAAAGTCTGGACACACAACACTTTATGTCAGAACCTGATCTTCTAAGAGAGGTTCAGCTTCACTCCCTTCAATGGGCATCGGCCGTATCAGACCAACATGTCTAATAATTAAGCGCCATTAAGTAATTAAAGTTTTAGCAGTAAAAATGCAGAATTACTAGAAAATCATCAGGGATTAAATACTCCCAGTACAGAAGAGAACGTGTGAAAACCAATTTTCAGGAACAAATTTGAACCTGTTGCAGTTTTCCGTATCAATTTGGCGAAGGCAGACAACGCACATCAAATGACTTCACTATTCTGCAAATTTTTCACTTTTCCACCAAAAGCATTTCTCACTGAGCTGTCTAAGCAAATAAACCAGGCTGAATAATTTTCCCTAAATATTTTAATCGGTAGTAGGCTTAGTTCAGCTTTTCCATTTTATTTCAAATTGTTGGATTGTCTGGTATGTTGTACCAGGCTTTACTGCCCTGTGAAGGAAGAACAGACTTCCCAAGGCTTGCTAAGGCAGGTCCCATCTATCTGCAGCTCTGCAAGGTGAAATCAAGCCAGGTCATACTTATTTTGTTCTACATTTCAGGGACTGCTGACTGACAGGCCCTATTCTTATGAAGGATAATAATATCACTGAGCCTTTCTGTACTACACTAATCATTGTTTTTCCTCTCTAATAACACGATGGAAAACTCAAAAGCATAAAGCCAGAGTGACCTTCCCCACCTGAGAAGCTGCTGCTGAGAGTGACAGTTGATAAAATAACCAGAGCAACTGAGATAATGCTCCAGCCGTTCCATCTCCAGACACATCAGCCCGTAATAATCAGAATGATAACAACAAACTCAGACTGATGACACTCCCTCCTCCCCCCATTCTCCTCCTCCTTGAAGCAGCAGTTCACCTTCCCATTTCTAACACTTGGGGAAAGAACCAACTGGCACTTGCTCTGCTGTTAAGCATCCCCACACTGCCTGAGCACAGCCCACGTCACCCGCGGGCTGAAGAGGCTCTGACTGGGATGGCAAAGCACGTAGCCATCTAAAAGCACATTTTCAACCAGGTATTGACACTGTTAGAGCTGCTGTTTCCCGCCACCTCCCTAAATTGTTGTTAGTCTCCTCACACAGCAGCAGCTCCTGCTCTGAATGAAGCGTCACCGCTTTTGCTCAGCCTCAAATATCTGTATGTGGCATTTTCCAGCCAGATGAGCTGCAAGCACATTCCAGTAAATGCCTTTTCCCCTGCCCGGTTTTTAGATATGGTAATGAACAGCAAGAATTGTAAAGGCAGTTGATACTTAGGACATGAAGAAAATATTAAATCAGGAGAACAATGTTCTTCCACATGCACACATACACGGGCACCCTTTCTATTTATATATAAGGAGCTGAACCGTTCTCAATATAGCTTCTGTCTGCACGAACAGCTTCTGTACAGGGCAATAACACACACCTTGGTTTGAGTCGAGGAACAGAAAAATCAGCCTAAGAGAAGCAAAGAGCTCCACCCGTGAACCACGGCAGCTGTTGGAGAGCCCTTGGCAGGGACTGCGAACAGAACATCAGGGCAAATCTCAACGCAGCTGCCCAGCATCCCTCAGCACCTGCAGTTTACCGGGGTTAGCGGCGTCACTCTGACCGCGATTTGAGGACTCACTAACAAAACTGAACCTGAGTAAATGACAGAGGATAAGGCAGAGCAGTACAGCCAAGGACTTTGTCTCACTGATCCCTTCACATGCACCGTGGGCAAAACCACAACTTCACTTTCCTTTAACCTACACTCTGTTTTCCAGACTGAACTGAGTAAGCTGTTCAGGTCCCGAGCAGCACACCCACTCCCCTGCCAGCTGCAGGCAGCTGTAAGCAGTCCCATGCTCCGAGGGTTTAAAATCCCTGATTCCAGCTGAACAGAGCCTGCACTGAGAGGTGTGCTGGGAAGGAGGAGGAGCTTTTTATTTTATTACATCTTAAATGGCTGATAGCTAATCATGCTGCTTTCTTCATCAAAATATTACTCAAGGTGAGAACGCATAGTAATCAGAGAGACACCACATAGCATGTGCACTCACTTCTGGAAGCAGAGATAAAGTTAATTAAATAGTCATTTAATTTGAATTAAGATGGATTCACTACTTGAGCTGATCAAACCCCTAACCCAGACGGTGTACCGCACAGTAGTACTCTTTTCTTACGTAAGCTTGCCTGAAGATGCATTGTGTAGTCTAACATATACATACTGGCCTTTTTCATATCATCTGCTTGAGCTGTCAACAACTTCTCTTTTCCAAAAACACTGTTTCTCAATGGATAGGATGAGAGCTCTTCAGATGCACAGGAGACACCTACATGACACCGCATAACTCACAAGTTCTGTGCACACAGGAGTGGTGACAAGCCCGAGAAGTGATGTAGCAATGGAAGTAAAGAGGTCAAGGCAGAGAAGCACCAGGCTAAGAATCACCCCCGGTCCTACTCAGCGTGAGGCAAGGATGGAGGGGATGGAGACCTGAACACTGACCGACCCCTCAACCAAAACACCATGCTTTCTGCTTAACATAGCTGAGCCCTATGAACACCCAGGAATCCCTTCTGCTGGCTTGCAGCCCTCTCACCCGAACACAGGCTGGGGATCCTCCACTTGTCTTCCAAGCACGCACCCCAAGTCACCAGCAATGCAAACCTTAAGCTACAGCTAGAGCAGGGCTCTTCCAGTAAGGTGAGCCCCGGCAAACTGCTTGGAAGTTATTTACTTATTTACACTCGGGTTCTACTTGGACATATGACATTTTAATCTCAAAACCAGAAAGAAACACCACCGGGTAAAGAAAAGGAGAAGGAATTACCATCCAGGCTAGGTGGATTTGCACGGATTGAGAGGAGATGTCTCACAGGAGCTTAGATCCAATCAGCACATGTCAGAGGATTTTGTGGAATAGGTTTTGTGGTACTTAGTCAAGCAGGCTTCCTTTCGGTGCCTCTGCAAACTGCTTTCTCTTGCCCAGCCATCACTGCTAGGAACAGCACAGCCCAGTTCCCAGCACACGACTACAGGCAACGCCTGTCAGCCAAACCACTTCCTCCTTGGATGCAGTAATTGCTTTGCCTACATAATCAAAAGTCAACCAGCCTCCTACTCATGGAGAAACTGGAGCTTAAAGCTAATTCCTCCTAGATTGCTGCATACAGGCAGCTTTAGTCTGTACTTCCAGCAATCGAATTCCTCTGAAGTATACCTGATCTGTGTGTCAGATGGAAGATTTATTTATGTGCCTAAATAAAGATGTAGACACTCAAATAGATAACCCCCTAAAGAAAAAAGATCCACCAGTGAAGGCAGTTTAAGATGAACGTTCTTACAGAAGTCCCAGCTGGTGCAAGACAGACACAAGCTGATCTCTCCAGCTGATGACCAGCCCTGGTGTTCCTTTCTTTACACACAAACTGATAAATGTTATAACCCTTAGTGACCCCTAAAATTGCATCTGTGAATCCTGTGCTACAAGAAATATTTTCCAGGCTGGTGGATTTCCACAGGCAGCTCCAGCAACTGAACTAATATTCAAACCTCTGGTCACATCAGAAGGCCGAAATGATAAAACCTGTAGATATAAAGTTACAGCTCCCTCCTCTGCCAAGGTGCATGGAGTTCTGTACAACATCCTAAAAGCCAATGAAAGCAAAATAAAAACAACGAAATGTAACCTCTTGGAATGCAAAAAGAAACAGCAGCAGAGCCAGGAGCCTCAACATCAAGATGACAGAAACTGGCTCAGAAGGTGACCGTGGATCCTTGGAAATATTTTTCTACAGAGGGAACCCAGGATGGGCCAAAAAACTAAGATCAGAGACTGGGATTCAGGTCAGACCACATACCACACCATTTACCAAAAGGGAAATGAAAGTCCAGAATGTAGACTTTCAAAGTCAACAGAATTTCAATAGCAGTTGATTTGGAAGATAAACGGACCAAAATCCTCCTTAACACCAGCTATAATTAGAAGATATATCAGCCAATTCTAATTATGAAAAAAAATTCCACAGCTTTTCAGAAGATCTTTAATTCCCACAACCTTGATCCATTGATGAGATACAACCGGGAACCCGACATGCGGAGACAGAAAAGACTAAACAAAGCATCACAGCTGCATTAGCAGCAACGAGGATCTTTTCCAGAGCTGTGATGCTATCCTCCACATCTCACCTTTTTATAGCCACCACGGTTGTACCTGCTCAGGCACATTGGGCACGTGTGAGGATCAAACGGCAATGAAGGACGGACAAGCCTTTTACCCAAATTGGCTTGGCAGCGAGGCCGCAATTTTCACACAGCTCATTAGTGGTGACTTTTTATGGAAATGCATGCTGAAACAAAACCAAACCCATCCAGCAACTACATGCTCTGCAAATAGATTCCTTGATTGAAAAGAAATGTCTCTCTATTATATGCAAAAATAAAAAGGGGCAAGAAGGGAGGAAAATGAAGCTTTTAGGAAAAAAAAAAGTACCACAACGAGAGCCCTTCCCAGACCCCCGCACTCCGCTGTGCTGAGCCTTCCAGGTACTGACTGTCAACACCTTTCCAGTCACGTACAGCTCAAGCACAAACAGCCCCATTTCCAAATGCCACAAAAGCAGAAAACTAACATTCAAGTCTCGCAGATTCTTCAGCATTTTCTGCACTACTTCTACCCCCTCTGCTCTCAGCCGGGCTGCGAGCAGAGCTGCAAACAGCCGGGGAGCAGCACCAGCGGGACCTTCTCGACAGCAAAGCGTCCCCGGATTGCAGCCGAGCAAGTGTCACTTGATGTTTGTTTAAACACTTAATACTGGATCCTATTTGCAAAGCATTAGCATTCCTGCGTCTGCACTGATTGATCTAATTTGCATATGCAAATCAAACGCCAGTATGAGGCACTTAATATTCCCTCAACTTCATTTAGTGCGGCAGCAGCGCAGGTCAATATCTCGCTCCATCCTCCAGTACATGGGGAGGGGGGTTCTGGCTGAGTCAGCAAATGCTAATAAGCTTTGCTGCTTTCAAGTCTTAAAAATCAATTAGTAGTATATTAAGGCAGACTTGCCGGGAGCTCATTTAAGTAATAAAAATCTTTTGTATAGCTAAAAAGGAAAAGAATAGGAAGGTTGACTCTTCCTTCCCCAGGGAGTTGTTTTAATCTGAAGTCATAATGGAAAGCAACGCATCTGCCAGAGCAACGGGGAGCCCTCCCGGCTGCGGGAAAGCCCTCGGAGAGCCCAAACCCAGCCAATCCTTGGGACAGGCCCTTCCCCTGCCCGTTTGAACACCACTAACACACATAGGCAGTGAGGGGAACTCAGAGCAGCATATCCACAGCCACCCCCTCTCTGCCCTTCTGCTCATGGCATTACAGAATCGCAGAATAATGTGCTTGGAAAGGACCTCCTAGAACACCGAGTCCAACCATACCTACAAGAACAAAGAATGCTAAATACCCGACCACTAAAAAAAACAAGCAAAAACCCAACCAACCCCAACACAGCCGCCTGCACGCCTGCCCCTGGAGCACGTCGTGAAGCACCAGATCAACTCCTTTCTTAAACACCCCCAGGGATGGTGACTCAACCCCCTCCCTGGGCAGGCTGTGCCAGGGCCTCGCCACTCCCTCTGTCAAGAATTTCTTCCTAATATCCAATCTAAACCTCCCTTGCTGCAACTTCAGGCCATTTCCCCTGCGCTACAACACTTTGAGCAGCAACTCCCAGCTGTCACAGCACCAGACATTCTCACAGGCTCCCCAGTACTAACAACACAAGCTACTGGGAATAAACACAGACATAAGAAGCTGCACCATCAGTTCAGACAATTAAATGGTTCAACAAAGCCCCAGCCTGCAGCTTCACCGCTGCTCACGGCACCATCCACCTCCAGCAAACCCACTGAAACCACCCATCCAAACGCAGGGGCTCCAGGTCAGCCTGTCCCCCCTGATGGGTGCTGAGCACCAGCAAAGTGACCGCACCGAGAAGATCCAAAGCAAACGCCACTGACACCAGCTGAGCATCTGGCTCAGCACCGCACCGTGCGGCACAGTCAGTTCCCGGCTCACGTCCCTGTGGCAGCAGATGAAGCACAGACAAGACGACAACACAACCAGAGGTGGAGCTTTTTGGGTATTTCCCCTCACTCAGGTGAAGCTTCTGCAAGTCCCCAGTGCCCGGAGCTGGCTGCTGTAAGTCACTGCTACGAACAGCATCAGCCACACAACCACTTGACCTTGAGTACTCAAGAGGGTCTCATTACTCAAAGCCAAACTGCACCTCAGCAGGCAAGAGAGCTCGTTGCAGCTTCATGTCCCAGGAGGTCTTTGCACTGGGACACTCCCTCCACCTTAAGAAGTGTCCGTTCAGAAACGAGTGCGGTATCCCCAGCCACAATTCCCAGGGAAACACAGTGGCCAGCACAACTATTCACATTTATTTCCTCATCTTCTCATCTACATTGTTGTTTTACGAGTGCCTCACTACCTGATGTAGCACCGGGCTCATAAACACTGCAAGGGGCAAACACTTGGCTTATTTGCTTGATTTTACTTCAGCAAATTTATTGGACATCATCCGCAAGCATCAGACAGAGCAGCACTTACAGCAGCCCCTGCCAAGGCTGTGAAAAATAATTGAGTCACCACTGTCATGCCAATTTGCCATTCATTTCCCTTTCAAGGCTGAAATGCCACTGATGACTGGAATATGCTCCTGACCATGAGAGCAGTTTCCTCTGTAGAACAAAAAGGCGTAAACAAATACACATAACTGGAAATAAATATCAAAACAGGGTTTACAAGCCAACTCTACATTCCTCAGGTTGCTTTTTTGCCCTTTAGAAGTTGTTCATAAAATAGTTGCTCTTGTCTAAACTACTATCACGTTCTGAAGTAGAGAGGTTTTTTATTTATTTTTAAGTGACAGCTAAGACACTGAAGGTGTGTGTTCACTGTCAACCCAACAACACCAGTCCTTCCAGTGCCAGCACAAGCCAGTAGCAAAAGGGGAACAAGAAGCAATAGCAGAAACTCAGGCTAATTCAGGATAAAAAAAAAAATCTGGTTGGTCCAAGTCAGTCAACTGGGTATTTTTCTCTCAGCAAGTTTGCCCCCACTACACCAAACCCAGGGCTGAAGAGAGGAGCTGACTGTGTGCAGTCCCTTGTTTCCAGTACGGATACGGTGCGTTAAATGGAACAGTAGCTGCACGCTGCAAGCAGCTGATGGCAAACAGAGCTGAGATACTGTGGAAAAATTCCAAAGAGCAGCCATAAAAAAAAATCTGAAACCATATGATAGGCAAAGCTATTGCCAACCAAATTTTTTACATTAGGTAGAAAACATTTAATTGGAGACAGAATCAATCCAATGCCATGCTTTAAATCTAATTATAAAACTACTACTCTTCCAGACGCTGCACCATGTGAAACAATCCTGTCACTCAATATTATTGACAATACCGCATTGCCTCGCTGCTGATGTGGTACCTTGGTTTATCATGTAGTCCAAATACTAATACCTTGCAAACAAGAAGTAAATTAAAAGGCACTGCGCGGAGTGAATAGCTGCACGGTTTGGTGTAGCTGTGACAGCTCCGCGCTGGCGTTAAGCGCAGTGTTACGAAGCCTACACGGAAAGCGGTGGGTGCAGCGGTGCACGGCCTTCTCCTGCTCCTCTCTTCCCCACCACGCTCCCTCACCGCTGAATCCTGCTGCGTGTTCTGGCACACAGGAGCAGGAGGTGAAGCTGCTGCAGGGCTGCGTTAGCCTTCAGCTACTCACCGGGCACTGCTGTCCCACAGCCCAGCAAGACTCCAGCTCTTTCTGCTTCCCTCCAGCTTTGACACAGCGACAACAGGGGTAACACCTGGATTTGGTTCCTGCCCCTTCTTTCAGGCATGATGCTCGTTATGATCAGTCAGGCTTTTCTGATCCCCATGTATTAAAATGGATTGGGACAGTTCAGACATAAGAATATCAACATTCAAACACTATCTGTGGAGTTCTCGCTTGGTTTCTAGAACAGTCAGGTCTTTTACAGCCATTTGGAAACCACAACGTGACTCAAAACAAGTCAACTCACTCACAAACCTGCTAAGATAGAAATATTAAGATACAACAATAATAAGTATTATTCAGAAGAGCATAAAGGGAGTACAGCAAATTTAGGATCTCCACTGCAGATCTCTTGAGCTTGCTCTAAGTTATAAAATAAGCCAATTTTTGGTACATAGGATTAGATGAGAACTTCTGGGTGCTCCTGCTGCTGCCCTCTGCTATTTCATTGCTCCTCCATATAGTCGGCCTACGTACAAAACACGGCAGTTTCTCTTCACAGCACTCCATATAATTGGCAACAATCAGGACTAAACTCTTTGGGAGGTTTTTAGGTTCTGCAGTTCCACGACAGAACAGATGGGAAGTTCTCTAAAATTTAAATTAACCACAACTTTGAACATATTAACTATAAAAAGAATAATATGTAATGAGCACATAAATCTTCACATTAATATTTTTAACATCAATTCAACACAACTAGTTCTATCAGTACGTTTTCAGACTGGTAACAGTATTTTGTACCAACATCACAGAAGGCGCCGAGTCGAGGCTGCTGCTCCTGGATAGCACCAGCAAGTGTAACTGGGTTTCCCTGTTTGCAAACAAACTAGAGACAGCTGAAAGATGCTGAACGGAACAAACTACGCGTCTCCGCTGCAGTGATCTGCTGGGAGTTAGTTTAAAACAGTTAATGAACATCTCAAAGTTACGGTGCTAAAGCCTCTCGGAGTCCAAGGGGAATTGTGAACCCACTGCTTCAGAGAGTTGGCACATTGACTGCTTTCCCTGCTGCTGTTCTTCTCCACAGCTTTTTTACTACGAACTGTGAGGGCTGCAAACTTTTTTTTAATTAAAACTTTAATTCTGGAGCATTATTCTTCAATAATGAAGAGTAACAGGGCGGGCTCTGCACGGGGCTCTGGCCAGTTACGCATTTTGGAATCCTTCTCCACCCCCACAGTGACAGTGGATCCGGACAGATCATGCTGCTTTCTGCAGAAAGTGTTAACGCTGTTTCCAAAGAGAAGAGAGAACTCAAACTGATCAGTTTGTCTTCCATTAACGGGACAACTGTTGCTGTAAAGTCAAATGACAGATGGGAAAGCAGAAATTAAGCAGCTTTACAACTTGCTCACAGTGGCACCACATCCACAGAGCAGCACAGAATCTGGAGACCTCATTTGGGTTTATCAAAAGAAATGGTCAAAGAGGGACAGGAATCAGGTTTTAATTGTATTTTCTAAATATCTGTGCACAACTCCACAAACAACCCTCTAAAGAATGAGATATTTGCGCTTGAGAAAGAGGAGGGTATTTATTACGAAGGAAAACAGCACCATTTACTTGGGGTTGTTTCCCTCTGCATTTAAACACTTCTAATTTCTTAAAATAAGCAGTGTTCTTCTAGGCATAATTGTTTCTTTTCAATCAGGCACTTAGTGTTTGCTGCTATCAAATTTGTTGCAGCTGTAATCAAACACCATGTCTTGGGAAGGGAAAATTCACCTCCTGTGAAATCCTGCTGCATTCCTGGCTCCCCCCAGGGATTTCCAACTGCACTTTGCTTTTGCAAGGGGGGGGGGAAAAAAAAAAAGGGAGGGGGAGACATTAAAACTGCAAAAATTATATCAATAAGGTCTCCTAAAAAAGCCATATTCAACACCATCGCATCCCTCTTATTTTCTGTGGTACCTGCATTGTTAGAACACAGACACCATGAAGGAGAAGGGACTCTAGATGGGCACAGTGCAAAGTGACTTGAGAACATCAATACGTCAGACCTGTACAGCCTTGAAGAGCACAGAGTTTGATTAAGCTGACGAGCCTCAGTGGTTTATAGCATTGCTCTCCAGTCAGATATGATTAAGAGCAGGTTTGGGTATCTTTCCTTAAATCTCTTTCTATTTTTCGTACCCTCAGGACTAACAAGGCAGCCAGGAAGTAATGGTTTACAAATAATGTCACTGGATTTTACATCTACATTAGTAAACTAAAAACCATCTGCTATTCATCACAAACTGTTATTAGCATTATTGAGGAAATGATGTGGAATTTATATCAATTTTCCTCTTATTGTAAAAGACATGCCCAATTTCTTTTAAATGTCAACTTCCCCTGCATTCATCAGGTGTGCAGCAGCAGTGCTTGTAATTAATTTCACATCGTAGCCTTGGCATGTGTCTTAATATTAGCTCCACACATCTTTCAGGGGAAGCAATAAGTGGAAGCATTGGTCATTTCTGGTCAGTAAATCTTCAGGAATATTTTTCACAAGATAGAACTGTCAAGATACATATCCTAGTAAAACTCAAACTTAGATTATTTATAGCTGTCTCTACTTCAAGATACTCCTGTAGCTAAAATGAAATGCAAGACTTCACAACAGCTGGTTACACTTTTAGAGAAGAATGATCTAGTCATAAAAAGGGGGGGGGGAGGAATACCACAGTCTGGGGGTGAACAAGGCTAATTGTGAAATCATGTTAAATTCAAGGGATGGCTTAATGGGGGAAAAAAATTAAGGATGCTAAAAGCATGAAAGCACTTGAATTTTCTATATGGTATGTTCTAAAATGGAGCTGCATAAGAACTGCTTATATTTAGTGAAAGAATCTCTTAAGTAAAAACATTACCTTCAGATCAAAGTTTTACATTTTAATGGAAATGATATTTTTTCTATTACTTTAATTCAGAAAAACAAAGCTGACGGTTTTTCATTCCCAGACATCTTGGAGGAGTCACGTCCATCTCTTGTTCTAGCTCATCCACTTAACAACAGAGTTATTTGAGACAATCTAATTGCACCTTGTCCCCCAGACAGGGTTTCCCATATTCACAGGGCCACGCAGAGCTCGGGAACGCTCTGTGTGCATTCACTCAAACTCCTCACAGCACCAGCAACAAGGAGCCCTTCGGACCTTGTTCTGCAACTCAGAAGCTGGGAACCCAGACTCCGTGACCAACGTGAGATCACACAGAACCATGGGCTCCACAATTGGGAAGAGAAGCCAGATCTCTGATGCTGTGACCTGGTGCCTTAAGGCAGCGATGCTGCATCCCCAGCAGCACTACCCTCAGCTGCAACTGTGTCCTCTCCTGGAGAGATGCTGGGCACAGAGAGAACATCAGCCTTTGTTTGCTCTCAACACTGTCTCCCACAGCAGAAAAATGAATATAAAAACCCTACTGTTAACTGAGCCTTGAAACAATATTTGGCATCTAGTGAAAAATCACAACAAACACTAAGAGATTGAAGAACATGAGGAATCAAACAATGAAAGCAGACAGACACAAGCTGGCAACACACACCGAACTAAATGAAGAAAGATGAGGAAGTCAGAAAATGAGGAGAAGAGGATTAAGGAAGATCTAGCAGCCAGGCACAATAACATAAAACAAAGTCAGAAACCTGTGAGCTCAAGAAGAAAGCATCACAGCAGAGCATCCCCAGAGCTGGCTATTCCTCAAATTCCACTGCCACCTCCAGCACCTGCCTTAGCCGGGGCTCCAGAAAAGCTACGCTTCCAGAAACTCACTCTGCCTTTCTGTTCCTAAAGCACCTCTAACTTCTCATAGTGGAAAAATTATTTATTGGATTCCACCACCACCACACAGCAGCTCTCCCTTTTTAGCCAGCTGAACTGTGTCCTCGAACAACCAGAAGTGAGGTGACAGAGGTACGAGCAGGCAGTGTCTGTGTTGCTCTCCAGAAATTGCTTGTAAGAGATCTTATCACGCAGGCATCATACTAACTAGATAAGCTGGGAAGATGTTAACTTAGATAAAGCTAACCTCAATTTATGTATTTCCCAGAGGGTCAGGGTAGAGCAGACAGCAGTGTAAGCACATTTGGTTTGTGTCACTTTGATGCCTCCAACTACATGCCTTCTTCCTGTCCTCCTTTAAAAAGCTTCCGGGATCTTTTGTTGCAATTTTAAAACTGTGTCTTCTGGTGCATCTGCCAATGATTGCTTAAAGGGGGGAGGAGAATAATGAACGTGCTTTGACAGCAGATCATAAAGGAGCCTTTTACTGCAAGGACTCTGCTGCACTGTTGTCTTTAAACATGAATTTTCAAATCACAAGCTATTCACCAAGTCATCACGTATCTGATGACTTCCACTGCTCAAGACTTCCCAAAGCTACCAAGCCTCCACATACAATCCTTCACCTCCACAGCCACCAAAAACTGGACAGTATTTATGACAAGAAACACAACAGGCGAATTTAATACTTGGAGAGGGAGTTGCAGGGAAAAGAGAAATAACATCTAAGCAAAGAGACTGATGTGAGCACATCCTAAGTGCTGCTCTGCAGTCCCCACTGTCTTGGCTCTAAATCCCCTTGGCTACACAGGCACTTGCTGTAACCCTGTGGGTTCCCTCATTAA
Organism: Halcyon smyrnensis; assembly: GCA_027560215.1. NCBI lineage: Eukaryota > Metazoa > Chordata > Aves > Coraciiformes > Alcedinidae > Halcyon > Halcyon smyrnensis. The sequence goes on along the minus strand of JANHFZ010015555.1, from coordinate 95,119 downwards.
ATCCCACATTACCCTTCCTCCTCACTCATTCTAGCTTTGCTCAGTCATCCTAAGCTATTAAAGATGTTTTGAGCACAGATGCTGAGAGGAAGAAACACATTACACTTGGAAAGAATCAGCAATTTGGACTCTGAAAATATGGATTAAATTATATAAGAACCAGACTCTCTTGTCTTGGATGAAGTGTCTGCATACATATCTATCCTGCTATAAACTCTGCACCTTAGTTTCACATCCTACCACAAGCCAGATGCAGATACAATTGAGACAGTTACTGAACTGGACAGACTTACCTTCATAGTTTGCCTGGAAGCCTTGAGCACTGACCGCGTAATCACTCACGAGCCACAGGGACAGCACAACCCCTGTACTCACAATAGGAGCAGGCAGCTGGAAACCCGTCAACCTGGAAGAGATCAAGAGGAAGGTTACACTCACCATTTCTGCCTTTGGCCTGCGAGTGAATCGAGGCAGCCCAACTCTACAGATACACCACAGCCATGCTTCAGAGCTAACGAAAACAACGCTGGGCAAACCCACGCTGAGCTTTCAACACCTTCTGGCTTACAGAATAACTACCGAACTATTTCTTTATTGCCCATATTTTAAACTCGTGGATCTGCTTCACACCTTGTTCCCCAAGCATCTGCTCTGCAGCACGCTGCTAACCCCAGCTCTGGGATTTCAGAGCAGTCACCAAGCCCTGCAGAGGAACTTTCCCCATCCATGAAATGGGAGCAATATTTAAGGTTGCAGAGGGAGCCCAAGACATTACTCAATGCTTGTAACACATTTTGAGGACCTTGGAGTAAAAATATCAGCTAAGGGTCTGAAGCACTACACGAGCTACATTAGATTGAACACGAACTAAAATAGCTTAAGAGAACGGGTAAAAAACTGATGTTAGCAATTAAAGCCCATCAAGGTGGCTGTCTTCAGAGGATTAGTTCTGTAGTGTTCTCCTTACACTCACCTAAGGTGATTTACATAATAGATTTACGTAAGGAACATTTGTTTTAAGGCAATCTTGATAATGGCAGGCAAGAATTAAATACAAGGACAGAAGTTCAGATACAATCTCTGCTGCCTGATAACTGCCCTAAAAGCAGACCCATGGAACAGCAGAAGCAACACTAACTGAAGAAACTTGCTGGCACACGGTATCATTCGAGATCACGAGTACTCAAGCTGGTTCACAAGGACACAAGCAGCACAAGATAAGTGGGTGACAGTAAGGAAGTGTAAAGCTTCTTACGCACTCAGAGGTTTATCCCACATCTCTTTATACAGCAGCTGGTCTTTCTTACAGAGAGGGCAAAAGATCTCTCGTGATACAAAGCACTCTGAATCCAATCTATACTTACAGGTATTTTTTTGGGGGTCAGAGTATTTCTTCTCCTCGTATATTACATGGAATGAAAGAAGCACCCAGAGAACAACAACAGATCTTGAATGTTGGGAGCCATCACCCTCTCTGCCCCCAGGGTCAGGCACTAACACACTGCGATTTCCAGCCCAAGCAGCTTCTCCTTAAAGTTGCCACCAACCCCCTGGCAACTTCCCGAGACCGTGAGTGAACTTCCCAACCGTTCTTACTCTGGCTTTAATTTAGCAAAACCTAAATATTTTTTCAAACAGACTGAACTCTGACTAATGAAAGCTGACATGCTCTGCCTGAGAACCTTATTAAAGCAAAATTTCCAGTTATTGGTAAAGTTCACGCAGCTGCCAGCCAGCAACAGCAGTCAAGTTTTAATGTCAGCAAGGAAGAACTTAACCACTCTCGGCATAAAACACATTGTACAAGCTGAGAGAACAATTGCTCCTGATTGTTAAAAACAAAAGCTTTCAGGATTTAAGGATTCAGGATAGTTTTACCATGCACGGAGCTGAGGAAGACTGCCATAGTTTCTATTAATTTATTCTGCAGTTGAATTAAAAAGGCTTTTTGAAGCTTTCACACAAAAAAAATCAGGAAATGCATAGACCAGTTTTAATAAAAACAGACACTGGACAGTAGACCCTGTCAACTTTTCTTCCTCTCATCACCACCCAGAGTTCTACCGCTATCTAGGAATTCATTAGCAGTAGTATCTGCTTTTCACACCCAAAGTAGATCTGTTCTCTGAACTACGCTTTTTGCATCATGGATTCTGTTCACACTCTGCGTACTCAGAGGACCCCATTCTGCAGATACTTCTATCAATTCAGGGCAACATTTACACGTCTGCTTACCTGTAAGCAAGTACACGTGTCCCAGAGTCAACGGGAATTGAGTTCTACCTGAAACAATACTGCCCTTAACCATTTATTCTGTATTTCCTAGTTGCAGGGCCCTAAAAGAAAAGGATGGCCTGGGCATAAGCACATGAAATTGTAACCAAATGTTTGCTCTCAGTCTTTCTGCAGACTCCCCACTGACTGAAGAGATAATTATAGGAACCTCTGGGCTTCTGGAACCTCTAAAAATTAATAAAAAACCATCTCTCCAGGCCTTAATTTCAGAGGTTCATTTGAGTCTACCTAGTGTTCCTGAAACAAGCAGAAGGAAATGGGCTTCCTCGTACCACAAAAAGGGACCAAACACTGTCCTCCCCTTCAGATTAAACAGCCTTTCTGCCAGGAGAAGATTAAAAGTGCCCCCATTAGTACTAAAACCAAACTTAATCAGAAGCGGGAAATACTGCTTCCAGAAGAGAAAAATCTATAGAGCAGCTCCTACCCCCTGTGCCACTTATTTCCATATCTCCTCCTGCAGAGAAAGCCTGCCCTAGAAAAGAGATTAAATTCCTCCTGTTCCTCCCTGGAAGCAGCTGCAGTCAAAATAGAAGTTATTCCTCCTCTTAAGTCTTCAACCAATGCACACAACTCGAAATTTTTCCTTCTGATGTTCTCGTCTTCTGCAAGCAAGATCAGAGGCAATATCCTCTTATTAAATCATTGTTCCATCAATGCCCACGCTGGAATCACTCCTGTAAAACCTCAGCAGTCCGGTTCCACAGACCCACACAGCCAGGTGTGACAGGACACGCTGACTGGTCCCGACCCAGCTGGTAACCTGTCCTCATCCCTCCCCACATCTGCAGCCCGGGCAAACCCAGAGCATGGAGAGCAGCATAATGCTGGACTGAACACGAAATCACTCCCCAGTGGTCTCATTCATGAAACAGTAATTCTGACATCCCTGGCACTCAGTGGAGCAATAAAAAACCAGATAGATAATGCTAATAGAAAGAGAAGAGCAAACTCTGTTCCTTGTTTTTATTGAGGGCCACAACAAGAAGGTGAGGATGGTAATAACAGCACAAATAATCATATTCCATTTCTTCTGTACCTTTGGCCAAATGGATTAGAGTGATTATCCCCTTAAGTTGCTTGGAGCCAACACTGATTGTGTGAGATTTCCAATGTGTTTTTCATTGGCTTAATTCTGCTCTTACTGTGAGGAACCAAACGAAACCAGCATCAGAAATACCACTTCATAAGTTTGCCCTTTCTTCACAGTACAGCAAAAATCAATATACCGAAACAAATCAACACAGAAATCCTCTACTCTATTTGTACCCTTCCTCATTCTTTACCTCAGGTTTGCCACTCACATTGCAAATATTTCTGGCGCACGGCTCCCCGCTTGCAGCCGAACAGCAAAATCTGCCGCACGGACCAGCTTTGCTAGAACCAATGTCAGTAAAAACGAGCTGCTGTTGGAACCACCACCTCTTCTCTCCAGGTTCTCCGTAGTGCCACCAGCACCCCTCAGCACACCGTGGCTAAGGCTTGAGGCCACTCGCCACTCACGGAGCCTACTCGTCTGACCTCTGGGCTACATCACCAAGTCCTTGCCCAGTGGAAAACTGTCCCATCTGCCTACAAAACAAGTTGAGCACCAAAGACCCCGAGTGCTCTGCTCAGCAGATTCACCCCACAACTGAACACCTCTTCTAGACGAGGAAACAAACAGCCAGGACAGTCCCCACCTCAGACCCTCTACAAACGCTCTCACCTCTGTCTGTTGTGTATTAAACTCTTCCACTGCATCGGTGGAACCGTATCGTAGATCTGCTGTGACGCAGGCTCCCATTTCAGAGTGCAGGTGCCATAATTAAAACAGAGCACATTATTTTTCTGGGAGGATGCCCACCATCAGCTCAGGCTGCAATCAAAATAGTTATTGCAGCTGGCAATCCAACAACCTTTAAAGCATAAATGCTGGAGAAGTGTCTCAGAACATCTAATGAAAACGCATTGGATTGCACCGTTTAACCCAGCATTAAATTACACTACACCATACTTCAGTGATTTTTTTCCTGCATGTAATTTAAAGGCACCTATTAAAGAAAATTTCCCATCAAATAAACCACTCTCTTCACCATATACAGTATAAATGACATGGTTCCCTAAGTGCTAGTCTGACACCCCTGCACTACCCCAAGACAATATTCAAGCTAAGTCAGGTGTAAGGGGCTGTGTTTAGAAAACAACAGCTCAGAGTGAGAGCTGCCCGTCAGAAAACAGTCTGGAAAGAGCAGGCAAGTCCTCTTTGACACAGTGCACCCAGCTGACAAGGCATCAGTCAACCTGAAATCATCTGACAGTCCCATTCATGAAGTATTCGACTAATGCAGTATCAGCTGGGGCACACAGAAGGAGACCAATAACTTCCAATTGACTTGGAATCAAGTTTTATTCACCGTATTCAGCTAGACAGCTGGCTCGTGGGCATGAAGAAACGAGGAAACTCACGGGCATCAGTGAAAGGCTCTGCACATTCAGTCCTACCTCTGAAAAATAGGTAGGAGTGATATTTATTAACACCTGCAATGTTCTCAGTCTCGATGGAAAAGTTGTGTAAGCATTGCAACTCCAGCTGCACAGCAAGGACCCCTTCAGAGATGCACACGGGCATGCTTAGGAATTAAAGTCTCTGGGGAAACTGGCAATAGGCACACGCAAGTCAGTGGTCAGAGGAGCCCTCCTTAAGGCTGCTTCATGGAATGTAGGTTAAAGAGAAAAGAACAAATGCAAGAGATTGGGGAATACACCCGCAGCAATACAGCCCATCTCAGATCTTGTTACAGGTAGCAGATTACTTTTTTTTAAAGACAGTTGCTGGTGGCTGTAGGTAAAACAGTCTACAGGGAGGGAACACCATCTTGGCATTCCTACTGACACTTTAGTTTTAGGTATCCTTTTATTCTTAAGTGGTTTAATAGTCCCTCAAAATCATGAGCCAAATCCCAAGAGGGGATTTCAGATACTACTCGACAAAACTGGCAAAAGTGTGGCCCATAGAAACCCCAGGCACAAGGGCTTCAATACCTGCAGCTGAACTGAGGCCGACAGCTCTTGGCTTCTCCCAGCTCGCTGTCCGCAGATGCCCTGTCTCCAGGAGCACTTGCCATGCCACCACTCCACTGCCCAGTGACCTGCCCAGGGTCCTTCGGGCTCCAGCAACCTCCTCCCAGTCACCCTGTTCTCCTCAGTGGTTCTGTTTCTCGCTTCCTCTCCACATTTACCCAGGAAACAAGGGATGGGATGTTAGCTTTTTTTAAAGCGTGTTACCAGAGTAGCTGGTACTGTGAATGTTCTCATTCATCATCAATAAAACAAGCAGAGGATAATCTGAGAACACTTCCAGCTCATGCATGCCGCAGACACTCAGAAGTCAGTTACGTCTGCAAGGCAGAACTCACTGGTGTTATTTAGACAGTTGCCCTTTAGTTTTAATCCCTGGAAGGCTGAAATGATGCTCCAGACTGAAAAATTTAAAAAAAAAAAAAACCACCAAAAACTCAGCCAGCTTAAAAGGCTACTCAAATGAACATAGGAAAAATAAGATCAGTTCACCTTTGGATTCAGTCAGCTTGTTGGAATGATTTATGCTCCAAGCCAAGCTGCTTTTATTTTTGAGTCAAGCTCCAAACAGACCCTGAACGAATAAATACCTCCAGAGCCACGCTGCACGCAGCAGCAACCCCCCGGACATTCTCTGTCCGCACTTCACACCAAGCAACTCCAAGCTACTCTGCTGCCAACCAGCACCACACGTCCCGTTCTATTCCACACTACTTTGCAACCATCCCCTCTGCTCAGCTGGTTGGTAATTAAATTGCTTCTAAAAAACTTAAATCCATTATCTCTGACATACATTACTAGGTACTTCTCTTATCTAGACAGGAACAAGTGTTAGGGAAAAGGAACTTTCTTTGTGCCTTAAACTCACGATGACATACACTGCATCCATTTTTATTTATTTTTTCCAGAAAATTAACCTAGCACTTAGCAACCAGTTCTCAATCCACCAGCGTATGACCCAACCCCACGTGCCAGCCCAGCTTAGGAATCAACTGCACTTCCTTCCCTTCTCCAAGCCAAATTCAATCCATCAAGCCACAGGAGTCCTTCGCTTACCTCTGACACTGACAGAGGCTTCATTAACTAACAGTCTCCAGGGACAGTCACAGGGCTCATAAATTCCAGCCTGGATGGATTTCTTCACTCATTTAAAATGGGGTTTGGGTCAGATCTCATTGGAAAAATGTTATTTATAGAGCCTAAAGCCAACACAGCCATCTCAAATATGAGGCCTTCATCACTCGAGCCAGGACCCAGGTAGCAAGCATCAAGTTTCAATAAATTTAATTTTCCATATAATGTAGGAAGACAATGGACTTGGAGTTTATTATTTTTATCATGTCCCCTCCATGTTCATTTTTCCTCTACTTTCTCAGGTATCACTGAGCTGCAAGCAGATACCTGACAATCCGTGTTCTCAGATTAGTTATTATAAACCAAAAAAAAGAAAAACAAATGCACAGAAAACTTCACCAAATTTTACTAACCTCTTGGCAAATCCAAGCTGATATTCTTAGTAAACACAGACAAGTTTGGATATCAACCAAGCAAGGCTCAGCAGTGTCAGTTCAAAACTTGGCAGTTTTCATTTATTTCTGGCTTACTCTAGGAAGAATCATCAGGGGTGTGAAATCTAGTAAATGGGAAAAGTAAGTTCTCAGAACCCCCTGCCAACCCCACAAGCTGATTGCAAAGCAGAAGGAGGTAAGAGTGAGCACAGCAGAGGGGTGGCAAATACCCCCCTATTTGCTCCAACCCCCAGTACCACTAACTCTTCTGCTGCACACTCGGCAAAACCAGCATCCCACGGCCAAAAGAGCCTCACACATCAGATGTGAATGTTCTGAACAACTTCAAATGCAAGAAAGGCAGAGTAAATACAGAAGTTCTCAGGCCTGAGGCACTGTCATCAGAAACACCACTTGAACTCCTTCAAGCTTGCTCACCTGGGAGGCAGGTTTTGAAACCTTTTTGAAGTCACAGCTCCATGGCTACACTCTCAGGTTTGCCACTACCCTGCTGAAGGGTTTTAGGCAATCCGCTGAACTTCAAGCTCCTTCCACATCCCAGTCCCCTCCATATATAAAACTGACCGGTACCACAGGGAGGCTCAGAAGCCTCAAGGAGAGCACATGAAGATTTCTAGATCAGATGCACCTTTAGCCATCAGTCCTCAACTAGACTTTAGGCATCAGTCCTGAAAGAATCTTTACTTTGCTCTACTGAACATCATGCCACAGGACCAGACAAGCCCTGTCCTGCCCACACTGCCCATGGACAGCCAGTGGAAATCCATCCCGGGGGTCCCATGTAAACCTCAGTCTCACTTCTCAGACAACTGTGTATGTCTACGATAATTACTTAGGATTTTAATTTACAGGAATACGCAATAAGGCAACAATTAATGGCAAAAGATAAGGAAACAGTCGAGATTTACTTTCTCTCAAGCTAAGAGTTAACAAGAAGCACCCAAATGGAACAAATAAACAATGCAAGATGTCCTCCACAGCCAGTGCAGTCAAAAAAGTAGGTTAATAAGATATTTGATTTTTAGAAGATGTGCTGTATGATAAAAAAACAAACAAACAAATCCATTGTTCCTGCCAATGAAGATTTATCCAAAAAGACTGGAATATCGATTCGTGTCATAGCTAACAGACTACTCACTTGCACCTTCTGTGAATGCTGAATATTGAGCAGAAATGGGATAAAAGTTGCCAACTGCTGATGTTTAGCCGGAGAGCCCAGCAGCCCAGAAGTGAAAAGCCCTGGGTTCAGAGCCAGCAGCAGAGCCACTGCTCACCCTGGACTGAATCGCTTCTGTTTCCTTTGCCACAGGGACATCAGCTGGAAGCCACTTGAGGAGCTCTGCCTTGCCTTGTGCTCGGATAACCAAAGGGCCCGATTTCAACAGCTAAATACATACTATGTAAAAATCCTAGAACAAAAGCATTTCACACTTCCACTTACACACGGATCAGTGACAAAGTAAGCTACCAAAGAGCTCAAATGAAAGTATTTATTTACTTCCTAAACCTTTTATTCCACTACAGCAGCTCTCATCAGCTGTAAGCCTAAATATTATGAAAATCACTAGAGATGTAATGCCAATTAGTGCATCTTCGGACAGCAGAAGTCTTTATGTTTTCCAAACAGGTCCAAAACTACAAGCGATTACATTCTTTATTAAGAAAAAAGACCCGTGTCAGCAGTTGTTCTTGCAGCACACCAGAATCCAATTCGGAACAGTCTCCGAGGAGCTGGGCCACCCTCTGCCGCCCAACGGGAGCCTAATGAATTAGAGTCAATGGGCACTGAAGATTTGTCAATTTTCTATTTGAGACAGCGAGTAATAGCACTCTGCAACCGCACTGTATCGGCAACGATCTGCTCCGATTCTATCACCTCCCGGAGAATTCCATTAATTTTGATAAAAGGGAAATATCCACTGTCTAAAGAGGTGCTTTGCCTGAGAAACTCTCAAGGTCAGACCTTACAGATACAAAAACTTCTTGACCTAAAGATTCACTGTCTTCAGAAGATAACATGCAAGCGCACACGTTTTCCCTCCCTTTAGGGACACGGATTAAAAGGCACGGCTGCGAGCTTTACTGGGTTTGTATTTCAACTTTCCCTCCCCAACCTGGCCTACAGACCCTCCAAATCTATTTATCTGTCAAAAAATACACTATTATGTCATTTTACGGATGGGAAAACCAAGCTATGTCCTTTGTGCAATGCCACTGAGTAGCTGCTTGGCTCACAACAGGTACTGGGCTCCCGGGAGGGATCACCAGCACCCCTTGATGCTCCATCAGCGCTGCTTTTATCTCCCCCTCTGCACGTCTACCACTGCTGCACTGCTCACAGCATCCTCTTTGTGGGAGACTGACAATAATTATCAGTAAAGAAAAGTGGCCATCTTGATGCTAACCGGTGTCAATATCTATTGACTAAAAGTGAAATTATTTGTGAAGATCTGATTCTGTACTAACGAACCCAAGAGACTTTCAGTGCAGGTTCTTACGCAGCAGAATCAGGCTGTGGGCCCCTTCTCATCGTACAGTTCTGCAGGAACACAGCAACTGCACAACCCAAGTTCAATAACTAATAGCTAAGAGCTAATAACTCCCTGTGCTCCCTAAAGCAACACACTGAACTTCCCTGTGCTGCCTGCTCTGACAATAAAGTAGACCTGTCTCTTCTCAAAGCTCTGTAATCTAAAAATGAAAAGCATCATGCAAGGACTATGGGTAAGTTCAATTTCTTGCCCTCCACTGCTAAAAAATAAAAAAAAAACCAATCTCATCTGGCTTGCTCTGACCCCAAAAGCTCTCCCACTGGTTTTGTAAATAGCCACTCCTGCTAAAAGAATAAAAGTAGCTCTGCCTAAAATAAATGACTCGAAATGAGTTAAAATGCCCATGACTGTATCGCTTTAAACACCACACGGATGAGAAGACAATAAGCTTTCTCTGTATACAACAGTTATTAGTAGAACACCAGCAGCTACTGTCTTGATCATTATCTGTCTTTGCCGAGGAGAAGGAGCAAGCCCATGGAAGCCATCAGAGATCACGCAGATCTAATTTACCTGGAACACTGTAGGTGTGGGCACTGCAGGGTCACCCATTTAAAACACCTCCATTACCAAGGGCACTCAGCGCTCCCAGATCTATCGAAAGCAGACCGCTCCAGTGCAGAGTCTTAATTAAAATCTATTAGGTGTTGTTCAACATCAGAAAAACCTTTCTGCACTTAATACACTTCACATACCTTAAAATGAAGCAACAGTCATTGTCAAGGTTTGTTAGTAGATTTTTACCTGTAAACATGGTTAGTCAGCAGTTTAGAGAGAAAACAAACAATTTTAAAAACAAAATATTATTCAAGTAACAGCAACACCTTAAGGCCCAACAACAACCAACCCCCTACACTAAACACAGCAGGGGAGAGTCATACCTGGAAGAAATTCTGTAGTCCACCAGTCTACATGTAGAACAACCACCAGCCATGGAACTACTTCATCTATTCACATTTCATTCCCTGGCCATGAACAAGAGGTTCCCATTTTTAACAGGAGCCTATTTCACCAGACATGGCACAGGCCACATGGCAGGGGCAGGCCCTGCCACACAGCTTGGGTCTGGACTGGGCTAGGACGGGAGTGCAGATCCTTTAACCCCAAAACCAGGAGCAAAGCTCCTCCATCACCTTACCTCTGCTGAAAGATCAGAGTCAGGCCCCTCCTAAGGCTGCTGCATTCAGCATTACCGCAGGGAAAAAGCTCCCACCCTGATTTAATCATCCACTTTTATCACTCATCCTGATGCACACGCTCCTAATAAATATGGAAGAATTGAACACGGCCTCTCAAAATCGAGCAGCCCTCGCTGCAGTTGCATTAACTCCATTAGCTTTCCTGGACTTTCAGATCCAGTTCCATCAATGATCTAACAGATGGAGTTTAAATATTCAGCACTTCCTCAGAACAAAATGACAGAGCCATTGGTGAGAGGCCCTAAAGTCGCTGGAGCAGCTCAAATAAGTATCTTCTCAGGAATAAAAAGTGCATTTTATTCTACAAAGCAGAGAACATAAATTTAAGTGGTGGGGTTTTTTTTTTTGTTGTGTCATTTGGTTGGTTCCCCCCCAGAGTTAATGTGAAGTGACAAAAGACTCTGCCAAAGGGAAAGGGAGGTAGGATTCTGAAGTTCACTAAAGATGACAAAAGGATTTAGCTGGCCCTTCACTTTATTTATCTTTATCCTTAGTAAAGAGAACTGTAGTCACCTTGGAGACACGAGGTAGCTACAAAGGAATATGTCACAGGACCAAAGGTGACTTAGCAAAATCCTAATGTAAGTTGTGTTATTACTGCCAGCAAATGCTAGTTCTCCAGGAATTTCTTTCCCAGTTTTAAACCCCAGCAAACCCAGTACCTGTGAAACCAGAGCATCAGAATGTCACCTGAACCCAGGTTTGCCTCTCTGCAAGCAAGAGAGTAGGGCACATGGGGGGAACTCTCTCCTTCACTGTTCCTTTGTCTCCTTCTCCCTTCCATTGTTTTTAAGATCAAAAGCTTTGTTCTCTTGATTGGTAATTAAGTACAAGTCACCCAGTCCAATTTTTCAGAGTAATTAAAAGGTTATCAAGGAGAAACAGGCAAGATACAGGTGTTCCTGTTGTATCTGTAAATAGGTCACCCAGTAGATAATTCAGCTCTTATCACTAGTATCACATAATTTTAAGTTCAAACAAAATACTTAATCTTTCAGTCAATTAAATATGACCAAAGAGATCATACGGTTTTTAACTGCATACCCTGCATACTGATGGCAATCCTCCTCTCAACTCTCCAGTCACTTGCTAGGGAAGGATGAGCATCTCCAACAGGCGCCAGCAACTTTCACAGAAGACACTGTGCATGGGGAGACAGGAGCTAGAAGGTGCCAGTGAGCCACGGGCAGTAGAGATTTCTTCTGTGTTTTAAGTAGAAATCTACAGCAGTAACAATTTGCAGACCTTTTCACTCGCCCTACAGACTCTACTCACAGCTGGAGAAGTACACACCTCTTAGGAACTTCTGCGGAAATAGGAACTGCACTGCTGAGGCACTGGCTACAATAAACACTTTTCTTGATACACTGGCTCAAACAAACATTTTCTTAGCCAAATAAATTCAGTATCCAAAAACCAATTCCTTTGAATGGCAAAGGCAGACCAGAAGACACTAAAATTACCCACCCATGTCACGTGGGAAGAAATGCCCAGGGGTTGTAAGGCCATAAAAGTTAGACCAGCATTGTTCAGCATGTAAGCAAGTGAGCTGTCTTTCCTGGTCAAAAAGGTGACATGCTCTGTTCCTTTGGCTTTCCAAAGTAGTTTTAAACATCTTTGGAAGGAAAAAAAAAAAAAATCTGATTTTGTAAATGGACTGGTTCTATACCAAGTGTAAATTCAGTGGCTCCCTTTGGGAAAAGAGAATTGGGTATCTCAAATGACTGACTCTCCAGATCTAGTGTAAATATATTTTCCCCGGATCTGAGTGCCAGTCTGAAGCTTCAGATAAAGAAATAAGCAACTAGTTTAAGATTCTCACATTAAAAGCATCCTGCAAATTATCAGAAGCAGATGAAAAGGCTTGAATATGTCATGTGGCTTTCTTGTTAACCACTGTCTGGTTATGCCACGTAATAACAGCCTGAAAGGTGCAAAGACTCTCCCAAATCCCATAGCAATCTTAGATCCATAAATAACTCCAAGTATTCAAATTTTAGTCAGGTCTCTGCTGAGCTTCTTAGCCCAGCACGGTGGGAAACCAATCAGGAAACTAACCTGATTGGAGCATCCTCTTAACAATGAGACAATCAGCAAAGCACAATGGGAATTTGCAGCAAGACTTATTCTTGAGTAACTGCAGTTTTCAGATCAGATCTCCACATGCATTCCTCTGATCCCACCGGCGTTCAGAACACTTAGGACCTTGAATGATGAGCACTCCAGAGAGTTTGGGCTGGTGTAATGAGCACAAACACTGCTCAAGAGAAGGGAAAGCCACGTACAGGCACGGAGGGGAAGTTACGAATCTCATCTGAACCCCTGGAAGCACGCAGCTCTCCAGCTCCAGTCAAGGGAGGGACAAATCTGCAGCCACCACTGTTCCCAGGTTTCAAAGGCTGTGTTAGAGGTCCATGCTGAAAGCCAGTGTCCAGGAAAACCAAAACCATTTGGTAGAAGCTGAAGGAGCAAGGACTTGGAAAGCTCTGATTTTAGCAAACAAAGCAAAAGTCATGGCACTGAAAGATGCCAACAGCCGTGGATGTCTATATTAAGACACTGAAACACATTTAATATTCACACGCTCATCACAAATGCACAAGGCAAATTCCCTAACACAGAGTAAAGCGGTTTATTAGCAAATGTCTCATTGGATTAAGTCTGCTCTTACTCCATTAGGGAACTTTCACACCACATTAAATTGCAAGACAACAGGGTGTTTTTCAGGACAGGCTGAACAGAGTTATTAACCCCTTCTCAGAAATGCAGACAGGACATGACACACCAGGCTGGGCAGCTCTTCAGAACACGCGGTTCACGTGGAACCGGAGGGTGCTGAGCCAGCTAACCATTCTCCATCCCTCAGCACAGGAAAACAGCATTGCCACCAAGATCAGTCTCTTCTCACAGTCAAGCAGATGGGACCTGCTGAAGTACTTGAGTGATGCTCAACAATACACGCTCAAGAGTGGGCAAAACCAAGAGGTCCAGTTCCTCTGTTAACCGCTCTGCTGGCTAGCCCTGAACCCACCAAACAGAATGTTACCACCACCTCTAAGGAAACAGACTCCCCTGCTCCCCCACCTTCTTTTACGCTTGGTTACAGCTTATTTTGGCCCTCCTCCTGGCAGCATGAGCTTTGATGAATGACGCACTGCCATCCATCTTCGAGTGCCGCACTTGGATGATGGATTGAGTACATTTGGAAAGCAGTTTGAGAAAAAAACAAAATTGATAGCCACGGGAGAAAAAGAAAAAGGGAGACAGGAAAAAAAAAGAAAAACAAAACAAAAACCACAATGTTGGGCAATGGCTACAGAGTTTAATGAGGTGAGACTGATGTACAAAAAAGCTACCAGCTGAACAAAGAAGTGAGACACCAAACAGCACAGAGGAGCAACTTCCAGGTGTCCAGGAGAAGAATGCAAGTGTCCATCATGCAAGAGCCTGTATTTCATTTACTTTAAGTCCTCTGAAAGTGCTTTCAGACCCCTAGAAAGCTTCAATACCTATTTCCTCTCCCCATTTATTTCACTTTCCTCCACTGTACTGAAATACACCCCACTTCCTGAACACTTCGTTTCCTCGTTAGAGATGAAACGTTCTCACACTGCTTTATGCTCTTGGTTTCGTCCCACAAATTAGGCTCATCTACCCAAGTAGCACATGAAGTTCACAGGGGGAGGCCCTTATTTATCTCCTCACCTTCCCCCGTGCAGGGCTACAAATCACCAGGACAGGACCCGAGCTGTATCTCAGAGTTTTGTTGTAGTCAACTGTGATCAACTGCAGGAAGATGCCCTTTCTGTTCCTTGTATCTATTATCATATCACGCTTACAAGTAACTCGGAGCAATACCTGAATGCAAGTCATCTACAGTGTCTTTACTAATTTACTCTGCCACGACCCTAATCCTGAATTAATTTCATTTGTGCATTTTGCTTCTTCAGCAGATCTTCCCACTGATGTCTGGAGGGCAAAAGGAAAACATCTGGCACGGCTGATGCACAGAGCAATCTGCCAAGGGACTTTCTAGGGCAAGAGCAGCACTGACTACTCACTACACAGTTTCCCGAGCAGAATTTATTCCAGATGTAGGCATCCTTTACATAACACCCAAAGCAAAGCACTGTGCTACCTTCTGATTAAATGATGAGGTCCCGTAATTAAGATGATTCTCAAGCACAGATGCAAGATGAAGATATGATTTGCATAACTGAAATAATCTACATAAAATAGATTTTTAACAGTGTTTCTTTCACTGCAATTTTCCAGCTGGGTTAGAGAAGACTCTGAGGTCAAAGGATCTGTCCTGAACTGGACTGAAGTAAAGTTTATTTCCAGGACTGTCCCTGACTACAGCATTCTCACCAGGGATTCTAACACTGGATGCTGCCACTGTTTCTATTACTCTTTGAATATATTACTGTCAGACTTCAGCTGCAATCAGAGACCACATCAGACCAGAGCAGTCATGTCACAAGTCACCAAGCTGATTTCATCTTTGCCTCAGATTTGGAGGTCTGAGAACACGACTGCCTCAAATGCAGAAGTCTGACGTGTTACATAACATTTGCTACCACCACAATACATTTTTTTTTTCCGAAGTCATCCTCTCAACTTTTTATTAATACCAGGATGGTACCTGAAAGTCTTGAGAGATCAAGTGTTCTTGCTATTCTGTATCACTTAAGATACCCCCAAAATATCCCACAGTTTAGGCCCATGTGAGAGCATCACTCACACCCCTGAGCAGCTGGTGAACAGCCTGTACGGGAATCACCCACATGCACCCAACAAAGCATCTGGCAGATCTACAAACTGAAAGCCATTAGCCATCCTCCCACTCCGAGGCTCTCTTTTGGATTGAGGGAAGCTCTTCTGCACAGTAGCTCTGCTTTCCCCTTGCTCCATTTTCTAACTAACTTCTCCAGGTGTCTAGAATGACTCCTGATAAATCACTGCTGTCAGACATTCAGAAAAACATTTCAAACCTTATCAGAGATAAGAAATCAAAACAACTAAGAAGTGCTCATGAAGAACCACTCAGTTTATTGTGGCATAAGCCTCCAACCTAGACTGAAACCCCATAGCAGAAATGAGAAGATGTTTATAAACATGACTGTTATGTGCAATGTACCTTGTTCTCAGATTCCCCTGCTGAGGCAGTCCATCGTAGATAGATAACACGTCAAAATCTTCCTCTAGTGCAAAGGACTGGAAAACAAGCTGTATCCTGTTCTGCTCCTCAGCAGTGATTGTCCACGTGCAGTTTGCATAATTTGGATATCCATATGGAAAACCTGGACTCTGTATTGTCCCATTTGGGCCCTGCAGAATGTGACTGCAGTTCTGGGCTGGCAAGAGAAAAGACAAAAGTACAAGTCAAATGGTGTAGGATACACACTTCATATCTTCACCATCAAACCAAATCATACAGAATTCTTTCCACTGAATTTCTTCTCAGTTCACGATCTCAGGAACACAAAGGTAAAATCTAAAGATGTATCTTTGTCCTCCTTGCAGGAACCTGGACCCCAGATACCCATCTGTTGGGCACTGCTCCCTCCAGCTGTAAGCAGAATGGGCTAGTAACAGCTGGATTACAGCAGCTGCTGACTGTAACTGGGAAACAGATGCTTACACTCAGACATCCTTTCACAGCCCATGACAGTCAATATATTTCTTGTCATACTCCATGCCTTCAGGGGTTTAACATTTCAAGAGGGCCTGGTGGCTCCAGCACAAGGGGTTCAGAGGCCACAAAAGAGTAGAATGAGAACACCAAAGCTGACCATCTTACACCCTTAGTTACACTTCAGTAAGGGTCAAGATCAGGGCTCAACTGCGCAGACAAAGAGACAAACCACCCCTCACCTTGAAAGGCCAGAAACTGTAATGGGCATAATACATAATGAGGAACTGAGTCACCAAATGACTTGTCTGTCTGGACAAGACTGTATGAAACCTGAATGGCAAAAGATCAGAAGTTAGACTTGTCCTGACTCCAGAAAGAACAGGACACAGTTTAAAGGTTTTAAATACCAAACCACTCAAGAACAGTTACTTGGAATAAATAAATAAAAAAAAAAACAACAAGGAAACCCCCCCATCTTCGCAGCTTGCTAGAACAGCACTTCTTTTTCCCTGCCCACATTCTTTCAGGAAGGCCTTGCTCACTAGCCTGGAACTACCTCCTAGCAGGGAGGAGAGCTGATGGGTTTTATGCAGGGCCCTTCCACAAAGACTGCCAGAAGGAAAAGGCATGTTAGTGGTCCAAGCACCCCAAACTGACAACTGAGCCACTGCAAAGCAATACGGACTGTGGTCCAGAGCTGTCACCACCAGGAACAAGACATACTCCTAACAGACCTGATGGGAGCACACAGGACAGGCAGTGTGGGCTAGAACCAGCCTCCTCAGCCTGCTGTCTTCTCACCCAGTTCTGAAGGGTTTCTGCTCCTCACGCAGGCTCAGAGCAAATGTCCTCCAATCAGCATTCCTAAGCTGCTGCTGTAGAGCTACATCTTCTGAGAAGAAAAGCCCAGTTCTGTACCCACCAGCTAAATACTTAACACCTCCCTCAAATCCATTTTCCTTCCCCAAAGCACTACCTGCAAACACTCCATCCCAAAGATAAAGATCAACTGCCATGATGTACAATTTCTGAGTATATGAGATTTCCTTCTCTCTGGGGAAACAGGTACATAAATACATTTTGGGAACAGTGCAAGTGACAAGTTCTCCTCAGTGTTTTCCTCTCTTCACTGCTGCTTTACCTGAATGTCTTGAGAGGCACAAAGAAAAATTCACACCAAACCAATTGCTATCACTCCTACTGGCTTTAATGGAATAACTTCTCCACGGCAAAGCTAAACTCCAGGAGCTTGCAATGCAACTGTCGAGACCAAAAGCAGCATTTTACCTTTATCCTAGGGCCAGCATCAGAGCTGCTGCTCTCCGCTGCCTGCACCTCCTCTGGCTTTTCCTACTGCTGCTGGATTGTTTTCCCCTGCTTATGTAGAAACCCAAGGCTTTCAAGCTGAAATGAATTAGATTAGAAATTACTACTTTGATTTCACGTAGCTTTTTGCAAAGGCAGCAATGGCATTTGCACTTCTGAGTGCCAACCAGCTACAGGTAAAGAACTGCAGAGTAGCGCTCATTAAAGCCAATTATAATTAGATCGACCTACTTTAGTGCAAAAATGCTTCACAGAACTTCTCTCTAAGACAAAGTTCACACCTTTATGAATCTGAAGTGGTCAATCATGTTTACTACCCAGGGAATCTTTTTGTATCACGTTTATTGTACCAGTGAGAGTCGGGCCAGCCCCATAATCCACCAGAGACTAGAACTGAGCTAAGCACATAACTCGTTAACAAGGGCCAACTAATGTACTTTGTGTTTCTACAGCACCCAGCATCTGCCTCTGTGTATTTTGTCAGTCCACAAAACACCCAGTGAAATGGCTTCTCTCCTCCACTCCAGTTCCATTTATTGGTAGAGATCACTGAAAGGTGCTAGCCTGGTGCCAGAAAGCTGCACAGGACTGGGATTACTGGTATTATCACCGAGTGGTAAAATTAGACCCAGTTCGGTTCAGTAACTTGGAGGCTGCCAAAGATCCACACGCTTCAGATCTCTGTAATTCAATCACATCCTCTTTTCTTCAACTGAACTGCACTCAACAGGCAATGTGGGGATATTGAATCTTTCTCTACTGCACATTTTTTTTTATTTTAATCAGAAGTAAATGTCATCAGAATAACTTAAAGAAATTTGGAAATTAAAGAGGCTGTACCTCTCCCTTTCCTGGTGGTATAAAAGCTACTGATGGTGTATGAAGTTCAGAAAATAAACTCAAGGTCACAGACACTGGGTTCCAAACACTTCCAAGGTCAGACGAAAGACAAGCATTAAGATGAGTACTAATTCATGCCATTCCTGCATAACTTGTGATTAAATCAAAGAAAAAAGGCCAGAAAAGTTTGTATAATCTTAAACCTAGCTGAAGAAAAGCAAATAAGCAATAGAAAAACAGGACACAGTTTGATGACATATCGAATCAATCTACTGAAATATTTGCATGTTCATGATTTTGACCAAGATGTGCTTTGGACACAGCTGAAAGAAAACTGCTTATTGCAAACAAAAATTAGTTTTCTAAAAGCTGACAAACTGGAACACCGTATGTTTTTCATCAACTGTAATCCTCAGGAGCTTCATTTATATTGGACACTGCTGAAAAAGTCAGCAGGCACAGGAGAGGGGATCTAGGAAGCCCAAGAGAATTTATGCACATTCTGTAATTTGCTTTCAGGTATGAGTTAGTTCAGCTCAGGCTTGACTGACAAAAGAAAAGAAACTTATCTAAAATCTCAAGTACATGACAAGGAAACATTCTGTTTCTCCTCTGAAGACTTGCAAAAACAGTCCTCTTTATCCTTTTGGCCCAGAAGCATGAATAAGCAGAAAGGAATGAAAGGACAATGCCAGTGTCTGTGCTATAAAGTTCCAGGTGAATTCACATTTGACAGAGGACAACATTCTTGCAGACTTTCTGGAACACTCTCTCCAACCCAGAGCTGGACACAAGTCACCTCCACACACCTCACTCCAGTAACAAGGACGCAGCTTCCCCCGTGGACCAGTCACCCACCCGCCCTGCCCTGGATCTGGGCTCTGATGGGGCTACACCGGGTGACCACGAGAAAACAGCAGCACTAACAGCACAAGCTGGAACCAGGGACCACCTTCTTCATACCCTCTGTAGATTAACCACCATCCCATATACCAGAGAATTAATTACAACCCTTCCAGGACAGTTGCATTCCCCACCCCCAAGTTTGTCTCTCTCTTTAAAAGCTACAACAGTGAATGAGAAAGGTAAATACTGAGAGCTAACGGACCATCTGCCAGAAGGTTCAGTGTGACAGTGTAAATATTTATGTAGAATTATATAGACTTATCATGCAGAATTATATAGAAGCTATTCCAGCTTCTAATACTATTATTCATGGTCTTATACTTTCTGAAGGTGTAACTCCAACACGAAGCTCATCAGGGGATATGCATCTGTGGGCACAAATCCTGTTCTGTGACCATTCTGAGAACAGAGCTAACTAACTTGTGCTCTGCCAATGCAACCTGCTATTTTCAATTCTGGAAAGTGGTTTATTATGAGAGCATATCTCTTTAACGATTGCATCAGTGTAATTTCATTGCAGTAGCACTTAAAAGTTTCCAGACAAGGACAAAGGCATTATCATACTTGGCACTGTGCAGTGGACAGAGTCTTTCTCCAAAGGGATCACAATCTAAGGTGGAAGAAAAAAAATAATCCAATGAAATCCACAATTGTGGAGGACCTGGGGCTTTGCAGAAAAACATCTTTATCCAGGGGCAGAACCATTTCCTCAACAATAGAGCTTACAAGTCAGCTTTACCAGTCTCCACTTACAAAGCTTGCTCTGTGCAACACACCTCTTGAACAATGTAAACAGACTATCAGCTTCACTTCTGGCTCATATGCACAAGGAAAATGATGAAATATTTACTCTGCAGTATGCTCATAGAAGAGCTGAGTTTCTAACAGAAACACGGGCTGCCCACGGCATTTTATAATACACAGTTAATCCACGTGCCACAGAACTTAACGTGACTGGACACTCAACTGAAAAGTAAGTATCAGCCAAGAACAGCTCCGGCTGCATCTCGCTCAAGCAGCAAAGTTGCAAACCCTTAAAGCTTCAGTCCGAGCATCAATCAGCCTCTTGCCACCAGCTGGGCTGGAGGAATGTCCTTGTACTCAGAACCCAAGATGACTTCTGACACTACAAGCCACATGACTGGAGACAAACTAGTGGGAGGTTTATTGACACTTATCAGAAGTTGCTTGGACACATGAGCACGGGACTGTTCTTGTGTCAGTCACTCCAGCTTTAGAGCAGCCTCCAGCTCATGCAACACAGCTGAGTTCTGGAGCAGAACCAGTTCACTCCCCAGTGACTACAGCATGGGTACTATTAACCAGTTCTCATGCCTGCGATGTCCCCTGACTGGCAATCATGATGGTCACTGCACAATGAGCAAAATAAACGAGGTTACATTTCCAGACAAGGAGACTCAACCATTCAGGCAGATTGATAGCAACAGAACCTTGTTATTTCCTTCTAATAAGCAAGGCTGACACGCACCCTCCCAGCCCCTGCCTGCAACTGGGTTTTATCACTTGATGTGGAATTTCAGCAGCTCTACAGACTCAGGTAAAATTGTACATTCAAATTCTGGATCTATAAACCTTCACCGAGTTGTCAGAAGCTAAATAACAACCAAAGGTGTCGCCTGACATCACCGGTGAAAAACCAACGGGTACAAAACACCATCTTCCACCTACTTTCAATGCCTTATCAGGCCAGATCCACAGAGGTGGGGATAACAGAAGTATTTTAACTATGTTGATATTAATAAGATGTAAATCCAAGGAAGCAATACTTCAGAGAGGGAAACAGAATTTATTTCTGAAGTGGTTCCTAACGTATAAGGTGATGCACTTGGTTTCTCAGCAGAAATCTAATTTAGCAGGCTGATGTATGGTCACTGCACAATTCAAAAGGAACAAATATCAAATCATATACGCTGACTTGCTCTCAGCAGTATCATCTGTTGGTGATATATGGCTGTCTTCTCCTTAACACAGTAGTTTTGGTATTGTCATTTCCTTTAGTTATTGTTACTTAGGCACAAGTGTTTCTATTTTGTGTTGTTCCAGCCTAGTCAATGAAACAGCACAACATAAAAAAACCCTTCCCAAGACAACTGAAATCTGTATCCTGCAGACAACACACAAACACATCCCATCCTGGCCTAAAATACCAGCTTTCTTTGTGGGATGACACACATGGAACCACATGAGTCGTTCAGCTTCTCACACACCTGATACAGGGCACAGCACAGACAGACATCTCGGGTCCCTACCCAACACTCCCCTTGACACAAAGCTACAAACCCTGTTCTGAAGGGGCCTCAACACTGGGGAAGTCAGGAGAGGGTTGTGAAGTGTTCACAGACAGCTTCTTCACACAGGTCTTTCCCACAACCTTCTCCCAAAAAGAACATAAAACCTCACCTCCTGCACTGAACAGTTCAACTTTAATAACTAAAATTATTTCTTTTAATAAACAGTGTTTGATCTGTCATCTAAATAGAAAAAGTGTTCCTTTTTCCAGTGTTTACTGCTTTGAATCATTTATCAAGCAACTAATTATGCTTCCTTACAGCACAGTCTTCTAGATCATCACAAACAGTAGTTTACCCTCAGCCTGGCTTTCACTCTCCTGTTCACACAATTTAAGTGAACAAACAGGGAAAGTACCTTCACACTTCATAAATTTAAGCCTTGTTTCCCTAAGTATTCACCTTTTCACAGTTTTAACTTAACCTACAGTCTTACATCAAAGCCTTCCGGGTAATAAATAATGCAGAGACATCCCATTAACTATAACTTTTAATCAGAGACATTCCATTAACTATAACTTTTAATCAAAAGCCAGTGGATCCAAGAACATCATCAAGGGGATGATTTACATCTCCGATGGCCAGTGCCTTTCTCTCTGAACACGTGGAATGATAAACTGGAGAACGCAAGGGCAAAGAACAAGCATTTCATCTGAATCCAGCTCATGCCACTCCTGCCAAGTCCAGAAAGAATTATAACATCCACCTCAACTCAAAAGCAGTATGTGAGTTTTCAGCAGGATGGCACAGTACTGTGATACCGCAAATCAAACACAGCACTCCTGCAACCAACTCAGTCACCTCCCGTTCTCCGGAGAGAGACATCACTTCCCTTCCAACAGTCTTTCACTCCCACTCTGTCATCACTTTGTCCCTCTTGGTGCTGCCCAGGCTCTCAGGCTGTTATTGCAGAGATCTGTTATGTTTAGGCATTGTTCCAACCTTAGCATAACAATTCAATTTTAAGGGCTTCCCAAGTCGAAAGAAGAGAGGAACAGAAAAGATGAGAGTGAAGATGCTGTAATAATGTATTTAGGGGTTCCCACATGTGTCCTCCCTCCCCCAGCCAAAAAACGCGTCTTGGAAGTTTAAGCAAGTTTCCTACACATTGGAAATGTTGGGATTTCTATTCACAGCGGTGACCTCGGAGTTACCCAGCAAAAGCTCCAACTGGAACAACAACTACTTTCACAGAAGAGCAAAGGGAAAACTCAACTTCCAGCTGTCACTACACCACCCTGCTCTGTGATCATGTAACATTTCCCACATATCTTAAAAATTATATTTATTTCACATTAGGAAAAACCTGGACAAAAGGATTGTAGCTCTTCATTTCCTTAATGTCTGGCCCAGATTCATCCTTTAGACTCTGGCATTTTCTCCTACCTACACTGGACTCAAAAAATAGTTTTTTCTCTCCCCAGCATCTCCTCCTAAGGCAGGTGATGTTCAACCTGTAGCTCATAATGCCTGCAGGCACCTATGAAAGGCAAAGAAAAGGAAAACAGCATTGTATCTATTGTAAAAGGCATCTAACACTGGAAAAGTTGAGGTCAACATGTCCAAAAGTGTTAGAAAGCACTATTGTAGAGTAAGTTAACCCAACCTGTTTAATGCTTTCTTATTCAATGATGCTTCTGAACCCCCATGAGGTTCGGGACTCTCCCCAGCTGTTGCACATCTGTCCCGAGGTACACAGTCAGACACTGGACAGAGTGCTGCAGCTAAGCTCGAGCTGAACACTGCCTCACCCAAATGGCTGGGACCAACTCACTTCCACTGGCACATCCCCTCCTCTACACCAAGCTAACCTTCCCCTCTGAAGAAAGTCTTCCCTGCTTCATTATACTTTGGTTTTATATTTCATGACTGAATCTTGAAAGCGGCACATACTTGTAGTAGCAAGAGTTCTGACACGCTGTCGAGAAGGAAGGCAATGCCCAATTTCAGGTAGCATCAAAAGCCGCTGCAGAGCAAAAGCTGAAATCACAAGAACATGACACTGCACATATGTCCTGTCCTGCAGCTGCACTGCAGCCGCTGACACGCTGAGAGGTCAGAGGCTTCAGCTGCTGCAGAGCGACGGCTCATTCGGTTAAGCTGGAAATGGCCTGTGTGAGGACATCGGCAATGATCTCATGATAGCAGCTGCCACCCTGTCCCCTCAGGCTGAAGTCCTCTCTTCTTCAGAGAGGGAGGGCAGCAGGGTGTGCTGACCTGACAGTTTGCTCCATCCCCACCCTGGAAAAGCCTGCAAACAAAAAGGACTTCAGCCTTCAGACTCATCAGGTTTATTCAGGTTTTTTTGGTTGTTTTTGTTTGGCTTTTTATAGAAGAGACTGCTATCAAAGGAGGGGGACAAAAGTCACCCGACCTGTTGTATAGCTGGTAAGAACTCGAGCTGTTCTGTAGCAAATACCACAGCACATATTTCCGTTGGGTTATGGAAGAGCCATCACAGTGTCGTGCTGGCTTTCCCCAGGTGCACACTTTGTCTTTCTCAATCACTCCTGCAGATTTATATACCACTTCACCATCTGTAAAGCTTACAATCTAAACAGAATCAGTCAGGCTAGAAAACAGAACAAGTTTTTAGGTGTAAAGACTTGCACATAGCAAGGGGAAAGGAAGATGGATTCCCTCCTATTTTATTAGAAAGGGAGGCAGGAGGGCTTAAGGACTAATAATAGAAAATAAAAAATTACTTTGGAGTTACTTTAACAAGCCTCTAGGACACCCCTAATAACACATTCTTTTTAATATAAGCAGGACCTAAGTAAATATTGGAGAAGTCTGTGTTGATCTGCTACAGAGCATAACGCCCACGGCTATAAGCTGCCCCTAGACAGGCCAAACCAGCCGACTGAGCTGGTGCTGCTCTGGCTCCTTGCTGTACCTGCTCTAACTCCTGTCCTATCACTGAAGGGACCCGCAGTACTGTAGTTCCTAGTGCAGATGTTACATAGTTTAAGTCACCCCTCTGACTGCAGGAGGGTGTTGCACATGGCAGCTGCAGAGTCAGCTGGAGAAGCGCCGGCCATGTCACGGGCATCGTTCCATTTACCCACCCCAAGTGCAGGGCAATGGCACTTGGCTGAAAGACTAATGAAAAAAGGTTTCCAAGCCCCACACTCCACAGAAAGCTTTAGCTACCAGGCAGCTCTCAGCTCGCCTGGTTTTTGCAGGGCAGCAGCAGAAAGCTGTCTGGAGGTATTCAAGGAAGCCTGAAGGTCAAGAAATTAAGAACGGGGTTTTGCAAGCCTCACGGAGCCAGGCCCTAGTATCTCTCATCGCAAATTACCATTCTAACCAGCTCCCTGCCTGCCAGCGGCTCGGTCCCCAACGCCGCGCTGGCCGCGATGCCGTGCCGTTGCTAGGCACGGTTGCTAGGCACAGGCACAGATGCAACAGCCGCTTCATTACAGGGCAGCCTCGACAAAAAAAGAAGAGGAGAAAAAACCACCCTTGATTTTTATATATACACAGGAATTTCTTTGAATGCTAAACAACCAGTTAACAGAGTTGGGCAATATTGCAGACAAACTACCTTCCTTCTGTGTGGCTTCACAAGAGTCACAATTCATTCCTTTCCTTTCCTGAACGCTCAGGCCTTTGGCACTCAGCACCACCGGTCCCTCGGGGCTTTCTGCCGCATACTGGGCAGTGCAGGAAGCCAAGGGAAGCAGGATGGAAGAGGTGCAGGAGACACAAGGCAAGAAGCGACAGCCCACACCAGAGCAAGCACGTTTGACTATTGCGAGCCATGAGCCTTGCACACACAGTCTGGGCCTGAATTTTGGTCTAAGACTTCTTAGCAACAGGGCTCTGAGATGAGCCCAAGGGCAATGTTTTAAGGAAAGCCAGAGGCTGCAGGAGTTTCCACATATGGACCTACAGGACGTGGCCTCTTCTCTCTAAGCTGCTTGGAATCAGATATTTTTTTCTAGAGGACACATTAGCCACCTCCAGGACTAGAAGTACAGGATGCTTCTTGAACAGTAATAACTGCAAGCTTAGAATAAAGGTTAGAGTCATGATGAGTCATTAATACAAAGAGCAAATAAGTCAACAAGCATTTATAGAAAAGAGGCAGCCAGGAACAGGGACTATCCCTTTGTCTGACAAGCTGCTCACCATTCACCTGCGACAGAACTTAACCAGAACATTCCAGAGTACATGAGTCAGAGGCACTTCAAAGTAAATCATGATGCAAAGGTCATGAGACCACTCCAATCATTCCAACGAAGATTCCTCCACACCTTATGAGAAGTCCTATCAACTCATTTGCCTCTCTGATGGAAAAATCCACTGGAGTTGTCTCCTAAAGTTCTTGTGTCATAATCCAGAAACTTGGTCTTTTCTGACTGCTCTTAGTGGAACCAGATTTTACAAGTTAGGTTTCAAACTAACTACTGTGTGACCTTCACACCTCAAACAAGCCTAAACAACCGGGTTTCCTAACACCTGCACCAGTCCCACCCCTTGCCAGCAGCCCCTCATTAACAACCAAGAGAACAGTCATTACCTCCAGAAGTTCACAGCTACATTAACTCCCAGTGAAACTGGGAACCTTGTGCAGACCATCCATTATTTGAAATCATTTGCTCAGCTTGGAGAACTAAGTTATCCCAATATTCAGCCAGAATGGCCTCTTCTCAAGGGATGTAATTTTCTCCCTTCAAAACTTTGTTTCAAAATTGTCTCTTAATCAATTTTGACTGCTCCCTTAGCACCACGACTCTTCTACATAGCCATTGTCAGCATAATAATAATACCAAGCACTTACATAGCCATTTCCATCTTCAAAGCACTCCACAAGCATTAACCAATTAATGCATATTCTTCCCATGCTGTCTCTAGTTGAATAACAGCCTCGCTGGGTTTTTCTGTGACTTCCCTTCATGGCTGCTCAGTCACCCCAGTATCCTTTAATGGAATCCCATTGTCAGTCCCCTTTCTAGTGCTTATGCATCACATTTGTAAGTGAGCCAGAGAAGTGCTTCATCCTACTCTGGTAATGGGAGAAGAGCTGTGCAACACCACACAAGCTTGCACACTTTATTTGAAACCAAGAGTTAAATAAATAATAGCTTCACAGATGGATAAAGTATTAAGCTAGAACCTGGGAGGCCTGGATCTGACCCTGCCCTCACAGCAAAGCATCAAAGAGAACACGTAGCTCCTTTGTGCAAGATTTCACTAAACCAAAATGAGTGCACGTAAGGACCACAAGTCCCTTTCCAAAAGCAGCTTAAGCAGAGCAGGTTTACAAATGTGCTTCTTATAATCTAAGAACTGCAGAGAGATGCCTTGTAGCCTTTACAAATGCACCTGAGTTCTGCAGCTAGCATATCCTCTTATAAAACCCCACTGGGCAAGTATACACTTATTTAGGCATCTAAACATCCGTGCAAATCTTGCCCCAGGAGGCCAAGACTCAATGAAAATGTTCAGAATGATTCAAAAGTTTCTTAATATTTGGCTTATTTTCTCTCTGCATCTGTAAAGCAAACAGCAAAGATGGAATTTCTCCCCACCGCTGGCCCAAACACCTATAAAAATGACACAGGGCAGGCACGGTTTGCTGCTTCATCTGTGAATCCTGCTACATCAATCTTGCCAGTCTCCAATGTTTCCCGTCTCCCCCCAAGTCCATTGCTTCACCCAGCAGTTCATCTCAACTCACAAGGGAAATGAAAACTCATGAAAGAGAAGCTAATTTGATGAAAAACATCCGTACAAACTCCTGCAAACAGACTCCACTCATAAGCAAGCAGCATTTTTACTCAGTCTCATTTGTAAGGTGCTAATTATCTCCAAAACAATTTTTTCAATTATTTTCCAGTAGAAGAATATTTGCATTTAAATGGCTTGTCCATTGTGCTCAAAATCATTTTCATCTCAGGTGTTAGGACTCCTTTATCTCAAAAAAAAAGTAAGAGAGGTGAAACAAGGTTCAAGGTGAAATCCATCTCACAAATCACAGTGAAAGCCTAACTTAAAAGATTTCCTCATGATAAATTTTCATTATTAGTCTCTATTCCCCCTGTTACCAAATCCGTGTAATCATAAAAAGACTTAAAAGTAGCTGCAATTTCATTTGCCATTATTAGTTATGAAACTGTGTGTCCATCTATAAAGTTCAATGGTCCCTCAAGGCCAGCAAGAATGGACTTTGCCCCAGGAGAGATCTTTGACCCAACTACAAATCTCATCTTGCTAATAATTGAGCACACCTCAGTCCTTGAGATTCTCACAATATTAACAATTTCTTCATTACCCTGATGAAGAACTGACAGGTTAGAGAGAAGAACACAATGGGTATAGCTTCTTCAGAAATAAGCGTGTCCCAAGCTCAGGGGCAGTCGCAAGGGGGTTTTTTTCCACCCTCCCACATTTCAGTTTCTAGTTTATATCTTCAGAGATCACCAGAGTAATCTGTTATATTTTCATGCATTTATGAAAGCACAGAAGTTACACAACTCTACTTTTAGTAGTTGCAGGGAAGCCACCACTCCTCCCTCACACCTAGGGCTCCAAAAGCAGACGCAGAGAAGTTCTGTAGAAGATGACACAAAAGAACTGACTTCAAATATTCAGGTAATGCCATAACCAGCAAACTGGCTGCCACTACAGTCACCAGGATCTTATCCTTCCGATAGTAAAAAAACCCAATCATCCCCAGTAAGCAGAGACTCCGCTTATTAAAGGCTCTTCACTCTTCTACAGTTCTCATTTCCCCACTCTCTCTAAAGAGGAATGTACTGCACGTTTACGAGTGCTTTGAGATCTTCCAACAAAACACTCGGCCAGACATTTGTATTATAACAGCTTGCACTTATATTATCATATTTGAATTACAACAAGAGGCAAACAGAAGGCAATTTCCCCTGGGAATTTTTTTGGGATATAAATCCAATTTTTTTTGATTCCGTTAACAGCACTTTCACATTCACTTCCTTCAAGTATTGCTGCACTTGATATTTATTACCTAATGCCTGCTTGTCACCTTGAGCAATCAATGAAAGTCACCAGAACTTGACAGTACACAGAAAAGTTAACAAACCACACATGCCCGAAACAATAAATAGCTACAAAAGGTTTCGAACACATTATCTGTAGGAAGAGTGAAGCATTTCAATTACATTGAAACTTTCAGTCCCTTTATGCAGGAATTTCACCTACAAAACAGCAAAACCAAAATTCTTCACTGAAAACTATCAAACATCCCTCCACCCAAACACAACCTTGGCAACTGATGGATGCTCTGATACTACAAAACCAGACTTTATTTTTTATCCTGTTCTGATCCCATTTAGAAAAACGTGTGCTTGGTACCAGTCTGCCATGACTTGTACACAAATATTCCCACTGGCTGCAGTGGATCAATCTCCTCATATGAGAAGTCAAGACTTTTCCGTAAGTATCTGCATTTTGTGACCTCCATCTATGTATAATTAACAAAACCTCAGAACTTATTTCCATTACCATTATATAGTACTATTTTTTTCACCCCCTCCATTCATTTAAAACCTCATTTTCACCGTTAGACATGTTCTATTTAATCTCAGTTTTCAATCCCAAAAGCAGATCAATACCTTTCTTCTCCAATCTACATAGCTCTCAATCAGACAGTTAACAAGGGGTGAATTGAATCGACCTGTAGGTTCAAATTGGGTATCTTTTGTAAAGTGTCATTTTCTAACTGCACTCATGGAAAAGGGAGAAAAACTCCTCGTAGCCCTCACTGTTAAGATTCCTCAAGGAAAAAAAAAGAAAAAGACAAAGTCATAATTTGATCTCTAATTTAAGACTGTCAGAGCACTTAGTAGGAACAAGTGACAGACCCTCCCATAAAACATTTTCTGGAGCATTTTAAATCCAGTGAAATGAGCTTGTTCTTAAGAGTATTTCTTTCAGTTAGAATCTATTCAAGTGAAGAGGTGACAACAGCACAGGCCTTGCAGGGTTGTTTCTTGCATATTAAATCTTGCCAAGGTGAAGAAACCAGCACTGTATGTGCTACTAGAAGACAACTCGGTCTAGAAAACACCTATATCCAGAGAGCAGATGATTGATCTTCACAACAAAGGCTTAAGAACTTCAGTCAAAAAGCCAGAATGGTTTCAGTGGGCTTTAGCTCCAGACCTTCACCACAGTATTACCTACAGCATAGGGACCATTCCACTCACGGTTCCCCCAGCACATCAGCACCTGGCAGGGGTGGGGGTTTTTAATGCATTTTCATTACAGCACCCTACCAGAGGGCAGACATTCCAGTACAGCTGGTTTAGCATCGTTTGAAGCTATGTGATTTGCACAACACCACAACCCCGCCTGTAGAAAGGGAACTGGAGGCCTCAGAAAAAGGAGCAAACCTGCGGAGGTGTCTGCATGCCAATGACAGACCACCCCTCTTGGATCATTCCAGGGTTGCTGCCTTTGGAGACTGTGTTAAACAACAGTAAAAATAACACTACCAGGGACAAACTCCCTATCCTTTAAATGCTTATTATTTCAGCAGGCGGTCATTACTTTAATATTAACCAAGTCCTTCTCCAAGTGGTGCTTAACTTAAATGAAAACATCCCAGGATGGTTGCTGACAGATGCCCAGTGTCCACAATCGGTGCCTAACCTTTCCCTAATGGAGACAAAACAACAATAGAGGGATATAAACAATATGCTGCAGGATGCAAGCAGCATATCTGAAAATGGCCTCGGCTTTGGAAGAGGACCAGGCTTCATTATCCTTCTCAGGAAGGAGATTTCCTTTCTGGGAGGAAATCAAGTTTTTATATCATTATTTGGTGTATCAAATGGGAAAGGAACATTGAATCGTGCCTTTGTTACAGAAGAAATAAGCTTCCATTTTCTGTACCTCCAACTTGGCTTCAACTGTTCAACACCAGACCAAGTGTCTGCCCAACAGAAGACCAGATCCTCCTTTGCCTTGCAGCAATGAGATGAGGAAAGAATCCCGCTGATGATAACAGTGTTACAGAAACACGGAGGCAGGACTGGAGAACAGAATGAGACCCAGGACATCCTTAAGTTTCCAAGCTGCAAGACCTTTTCTGAAAGATGCTTCAGTTGCCAGCTAATGATGCTCATTTCAGTCAGGAGAACACAGAGTCCTCCTTACAGGCAACTAGATCTCAAGAGTTTGGGGGCACACATGCAGGTAACAGAAGCAGAGCGAGGGGAGAGGTAATGGTGTCTTAGGGATGACACAACAGCACATCAGTTCCCACTACAGTTCTGCAGCAAACTTTTTGGAATAAAAAGCCAACTGGGATGTTAAGGAAATCCACTCATCCTGCTCTTTCAGGTACTAAGCTCCACCTCAGCATCTCTGGCTCCAAACACCAATTACATTGATGCCATAGAAAAAACTTTCAAACTCTCCCAGTTTAACTACAAAAAAAGTGCTGAACTGGTGGTAAATAACAGGCACCATAATTAGGGAACAAGTTCTCTATTTGATCTCTGCTATCTCTGAAATATTCATCTTCATAACACATTAGACAAGACTATTTTTCCATTCTGTAGCCAAGAAATTGAAGCTCACACAATTTAAGCAACTGCTTCAAAAGCAAAGAGTCTGCAGCAGGTTCAAATCTGAAGGTCCAAAGCATCCTTTCTGCCAATACCCTGCTTTTGCTAAAGACCAGTATCCAATTCCCTGATGCTTCTGGCAAATTCTTCATGTGCTAACAGTCTCTGACCTTTCTACCCATACTGCAGCACGTTATGCTTTGGAAAGTCTTTTGCTAAAAGGTACAAATGTGGATGTAAGTATATAAAAACTGTCCAAGGGATACAGTGCAAATTACAGGAGCCGCTGAGCAACCCGTGCAAATCCTTGTTGGAATAGCAACTGCATTTCATTGCATTTATGACTTTTTTTGCCATTAACACTTCTTGAAGTTCAGCAGCACATAGACAACTTTCACCTCAAAGTCATTCACAATTAATCCCAAATCATATATGAAATGGTTCAATTGACTCCATGCAATCAAGGGAGAGAACCAAGAGCATAAAACTTGTGTAGCTAATCAACCTAGTGCAATTTGTATCTGCTAAAAGCTTCTCACAAACATCCTAAGATGTCTCTGCAGAATAAATCTGTAAATCATTTCAGGATTTCGCAGATTCTCCTATCCCCATTTTACAGACAGGGAAGTGAAACAGGATGACTAAGGCTTACAGTCTCGAGAATTTAAGTGCCAACAGCCATGGAAAGCAGCAAGAACTGGGCTTTAATGACTTCTGCAAGCCAAGAGAGTGTGCAAGTAACAGGAGAGCACTGAACCAGAAAATCCCCAGTTGTGGTTAATTCTCCAGCTGTGATGAACTCATCTTTCTTGCCTATTCCAGTACTTCTTGCCCCTTTGAACACAACTGGTTCTGGGCACTAACAGACCAAGATGCCCAAGCTGCAACCGTGGTTTGGGAAGAGAGCGTCTTGGTCTACACCCCATTAAACCAACAACCAAGACATTCTTGACACGGAAGGAAATGCAGGTGGCACTACAGCAGGTGGATGAAACCCAAAGAAAGCCATTTCATTAGAACAGAAGAGACTTAACATTCCAGAGAGCTAATGCAAGCCAAAGGGCAAAGGAACCAATCTTCTCTTTCTTCTGTTTTAAAATGTTCTGGATAAAGATACCTTTATTTGATATTCATTGTTGTTTTATCTGCCTTGAAAAGGGAACAGTAGACATTTTGATAAATGGATTGAGAAATTGTTCTGTTTCAGTGTAACTACAGTAAAACACCTTCACATCTGCTGGCACAGAGAGCTCAGACCTCATCTGCAGAAAGACAGCGTCTTAAAAACATCCTTCTCCGAAGTCACAGCCTGGCACTGCTGTCTGCCGTTCAGCACTCTGTAACACGAGGGTGAGAAGACCCCCGAGTCCATTCCTAGGCTGCGAGCAACCTGCTGCGTGACCCTGGGCCAAGCCTTTCTGCATCTGGCTCTGCCTCCTCCCTTCCCTGCCCTTCCCGGGCACAGGCTGCTCCTGCCCAGCGCATTCTGGTGCAGGGCTAATGACGGAGCAGCAGCAGCAATGCTCCTGACACGGAGGGAAGGGAGGAAGAAAATGACAGAAGGACCACTTCTCATGAAGCTGCTGAGTATGTTTTACAAACACACTAATACCACTTGTTGCACAAGTGTTTCTTCAAGTCCTGTTCCCTTTCTTTTTGCTCTCTAAATACCTGCTTTCCCCAAACCCAGGCTATCAGTTCATTTTCAAGTAGAGTTCTGCAGCCAGTGATGGGGAAGGGTTTTTTAATTACACCCCTATCAGACATCTCCCTGGCAACCAAAGCTGCTCAAGGCATCACAGTTGCAAGACCCTTTTCCTCTTCCAGTCAAAGGCACACATCATTAGATCTCCCTACTCCACAATTATTGTGATCTGTCAGAAATTAGTAGCAGCAGCAGGACTATGGCAGTCCCCAGTTCTCTTGCCATTCAGCAGGTAAGTGGCGGGCACACAATAAACAGGCAGTTTATTACTACAGCACTGATGCCTGTACCTCATAAGGACAGAAAATTGCTGCAACCTTTACTGCAAGGGACTGAATCACAGAATGCCCCTGACACTGGGGAGGAAGAATGAGCACACATTGCTCACTCAGTAATCACATTAAGAAGGAGGGGAAGCAACAAAAAACTCTTTTCCGCTTTCATGCAAGGGAGGTATGAACAGAATTTCAGCAAATCCCTGGAGGACAGGAGCAAGTGGTTAACAGCAAACTGGAGGAGGGAGGGAGAATTATTCTTCACTTGGCCCTGGAAGCAGATAAGGCACCACAGCTCTGCATAGGAAGGTGTATTCTCTATAGCAGGGATACTACAGCTGATCACCTGGTAACAGCTCAACCACACCAAGCCTTAAACCACCTTGATTGACAAAAAGCATACCCCCGGGGATCTATGGCACACTCCCTGGATCACTTCCCTGCACCCATTCTGACACAGGCCTTCTTTTGACAGAAACTCTTGGGACAACTGGAAGGCAGCCACCGAGGCTCAGCTGGGAACCATCCACCACCTGAACGCAAAGTTTCCCTAGGAGGTACGTGACAGAACACAGTGAGCTCAGTGGCAAGGAAAGCTTGAGCCTCAGGGTTCTTCAGCAGCACTGAGAGACTAGGACAGAAAAGCAAACAAAAAAATGAGTGTGACAGGCAAAGAACAATCATACAGGCAAGGAAAGCCTCCTGTATCCCAAATGATTAACTTTGTATTACAAGGAACAAGGTGACAAAAGTGAAATTGCCTGCCTACAGTGCCGCAGCAGGAATCGTGACGCAAGCATCCAACGCTCAAGTAGAGCCCTGGCCACTGCCCTGCAGTTTTCCCAGCAAGTTCTTCCCAGCAAGGGCTCCTCTACCCTCACCTGTTACCCCACCATGAATGGCTGAAAACCCGTGGACCAGATCAGAAATCCTCTCTCCCAGTGACAAGGGCAAGGAGGCAGATACAGCAACACTATGTTTTCTGTGTTCCCAACTGAAGGGCCAAGAAGCCAGCCTGACCCCAAGCAAAAGAGCTCTGTGCTCGAAACATCTGCACCCTGTAAAGGTTTTCCATAAATTCCTCATTTCCAGGAAAAGGCAACAGCAAAATACGAATGTGAATGAGCATGGGGAACCATTCATTCCATCTCACCCTGATGCCCTCACTGCTTCAGTGATAGCACAATGCAGATCAAAACGATGTGCTCAGGTATTGCCAGAAAATATTCCAGTTGTATCATATGCCATGAGCAGGCTGGTGACTATTCACTTCCCCCTCACCTACAAAAAACCCCAAATCCTAGTATCTACCATTTCAGGAAGTTAATACCTCACACCCTTACTCCTTACAAAAAAAAATACAGTCAAATCTCTGAGTATTTCACACTGAAACTCCTTCCCTGGCAGAGTAAGTGTCCCTGAATTACTCTTCATCCTGTGGAGATTTCAGACAACAGACCAAAATAAAAGGATGATTTATGACATAAATATGTACACATACATAAAAATTCACAAACAGCTTCTCTCTTCTCCACTCTTCAGAGGAAGTCTGACAAAAAACTGTTTTCCATCAATAAAAACAAAAATTACAGTGGGTTTAAACTGATTAGACCATGTTTCAAGACAGTGCGTCTTTTTTCCATAACCCAGTACAAAATGAGATGCCGACTAGTAAAGCACAATGGGTAAATAATGATATCTGGACCCCTTTTATAACAGGCCCTTAAAATCAACTGCCTGTGTCTGTATCCACACCCAGACACTGGGCCAGCATGTACCCCAAGTGCACCTTCCAGTGCCGACGCACAGCTCACCGCCCAGGAGGGAACACCACTCTTGTTCCCAACAGCTTTGACAATCACGAAATACAACTGCAGAATCATCAGACACACTGGATGTCTGAGAGGCCCTGCACAGATCACCATCAACCAGCAGCCAAGATGAATTCAGCGCCCTCCACGTATCTTCAACCACTTGTCAAATCATTCCTGCACCCCTAAAACTACAAGGGGAAACCACACAAACCATTTCCTCTCCCCCACCTCAGCCACACACAATAAACTCAGCGTATCACAGCACAGCACCTTCCCCACAGCTCCGTCCGTTCCCTGCACAAAGAAAAGCTACATTCCCCAGCTTGCCTCCTGAAGGGAGCCTGTGCTTAGTGCCATTTTTCAGAAGGACATGACTGGGCACCAGGACTACTGACAAAGCACAGATGACACGGTACGAGTAGGGTTTCTTTCCCTTTTTATTTTTAAGACGGCCAGAACTACTACCTGAGAGTTCTACACATACAGCTCTGCTGCCACACTATGGGTGCTCTCGGTTATTACCACCGGCACAAACCTCAGGAACCGGCGAGGTTGGAACTGAGGTCTCTTCAGAACTCTCTTCTACAGAGGTTTGGGATTTGCTCAGCGAACGTACCAGAAGTCCCAGCCCAGGCTAACCTTACTTCATGGGATTTCACCCTAAAGCCACCGCAGACTCTGCAAAGGGTGGGTGCCTCACTCCATATACACGCACTGTGTTCTGGATATCCACCAGTAAGCCACCGATTGCCAAGTTGGTATCTTGCTTTGACAAAAAGATCATTACTGGGATTTCAGAATGCATTTAAAAAGAGGAGCTATTGACCAATGCCTCTAGCTCGGATGCAAATAAAAAACATCTGAAGTCTAAAGGCTTTTGCAGATCATCTGCTCACAAAGAAAAACACAGAGCACCCATCTCTGGGTGAAGGATCCAGAACAGGCAGCACTCTAAGGGCACAGAGAAGGGAGTGAGGGGCCTGAGAAAAAAGGACTGTACACACTGAACAAGCAGGTACAGAGAGATGCCTGGAGCATCCAGTATGAACAAGCCACAGAGAGCTTAGAAGAGAAAAAGCTGTAAACCCTTGATAGAGTAAATAGTCTATTTAGGTACCTCTGTATCAGTCTACGTGTATTAGACAAGCACAACAGAAGCTGCTGGAATGGTTTTCTCTTGTGTACAGTCTGAATACTCCTGCTAATGAAAGGAAAAATATTCACCAAAATAAATATTCAGCCTTAATTAGAACTTGTAGGTTATTTGGGTGTATTTTTACCCTTCCCTAATAGGTACTTCCAGTTAGCAAAACTCCTCAGGTCCACTGCAAAAGTGCTCGGGAGGAGCAGTTAATACTTACTCTGGATCTCTTTAGCGGAAATCTGCCTTACATAAAACCAGTGTTGCACTCCAGCTAACAAAGTTCTCTAAAACACGAGCATCTTTCATGCACATCAGCACACAAACACACGTTCCTCCAGCCTGAGCCAAACAGTCCTTAGGAACTCTTGGAAATTGGAGCACTGCACAGTGCTGAAGACGACACTGCCAAGCACTCGGCTCTCCCACCCTTATCCCTCCTACACACACACATAAGGACAGTCCCTAAATATTTGCTGTTTACAACAGAAATAAATGCCAGTCCTTAGATACGCTTTTGCTACAAGGGCAGTTGCAGAAACTAGGGAGGAGGCATAAGCAAACTCCCCCCAAATTCAAGTCGCCTTTTGCTATTTCCCAAGTGAATAAACACCTATTTCACAAAAAAAAACCAACCCAACTATTAAGATATTGAGGCCAAAGAGCTCATGTATAGGAGATAATCAACTTGAAAGGCAGAGAAAATAAGAGAGAAGTGCTTCCATCTTCATGCAAGGTGTCCTAAATCTATTTATCAGCTATGGGCAAGCACCAGGGTAGTGAAACAACAGTGAGTTAAGATGCCAGGGAAAGACAGCAAGGGAAACAGTGAAGGCATTTTTCACAGTCATCCTGCATATCATACAGCAACTGTGCACAAATGATGTGACCCACCGGAGAAGGGGAATGAGATCACAAAGCCACCTTTTATTACCCATCGCTTAAAATTGTTGCTCCCAAAGGATACAAAGGGAAACTATCTTGTACTAAGCTACAAAGGTCGGAAGAAAATATACTCCTTATTGAACGCTCCAGGAAAGCATGTGCTGACAAGTGTATGCACACACACAGTGCTGTCCTCCCCCCGATTAACAGTGGTCCTTTGATCCAAGGAGCAGGAAGAAAAACGCTCCTAAAGTTGCCAGCTTTCTCCATGACACTTACCAGTCACCGAGACAGCCAGCAGCCCCACGGAGAGCAGCAGCACCCGGCTCCACGAGCTCACTTCCACCGTCATGAGAGCAAAGATCCCCAGTTTTCCCCAGTTCCTTCCAA
The DNA here is from genome assembly GCA_027560215.1 of Halcyon smyrnensis. Classification (NCBI taxonomy): domain Eukaryota; kingdom Metazoa; phylum Chordata; class Aves; order Coraciiformes; family Alcedinidae; genus Halcyon; species Halcyon smyrnensis. The sequence goes on along the minus strand of JANHFZ010015555.1, from coordinate 57,698 downwards.
AGCCGCAGCTGCATCCCGGCTTGTCCCATCCCAAGGAAGGTTGCATGTCAAAGGGCAGCAGGAATGGGGCGTGCTGGGGGTTGGTGGTTGTTGTTGGGTTTCCCCCCCTTCTTCCCCTTCGTGATTGGGATAGTCCTCGGCTCGGCTGGATGAAGAAGAGAAAGGAAAGAGTGGGGAAAAAAAAGCAGGTCAGGCTTAGGATTTTTTTGGTTTTTTTCAGCCCAGAAAAAAAAAATCCCACCGCATGGAAGGCTCTGAGCTTCTGCAGCTGGAATGAACCAAGTGTGGCAGCAGCTCGGGGAGAGGAGATGCAAGGAAAGGAGAGGAGAGAAGAGGAGGGCTGGCTCGTCCCTCCCGGTGGCTGTCTCAGCGCCAGCTCCTCGGCAGCAGCAGCACACAGTCCCCAGGGATTTATACTTTTTTATTAGCCAGTTGATTAATCATTTCCCATATATTTGTTCTTCACTAAGTGCTGAGGAGAGGAGAGGGCACGGGTGCTGTGGCGAGGGGCTGCTGTGCAGCCATCGAATAGATCTGCCTCAGTTTTGCCTTCTCAAACCCAGCACAATCCTCCCAACAGCACCCACCCCACCAGAACCAAACCACTAATTGTGCTTTAGCCTCGCATTTATTTTCCACACACACTCCAGGTTTCTCGCATAGGACTAAGCACAGCAGCCCCTCGTTTTGCACGGAGCACAGCACAGGATGCATACGTACACACACAGCATCTCTGCTATTGAGACATCTGCCAGAGCCACGCAGCCCCCGGAACCCCCCCACCCCTTCTCCGAGCCTCTGTAAACAACTTGATGATATTGACACAATTTTTGTGATGAAGCAAATTTTGTTACAAACAGAAGAGATCACAGAAGAGCCTCCTCCCTCCCTCCCAGTCTGCTGGTTCTCACAGCACAGAGCCCAGCAACAGAGCACTGCCCGGGCACTGGTGGGACTGGTTCAGAAGGTATGGTGGAGGGGGGAAAAGCTGCTGCCTCTTCACAGGGCTGGTGAGGGTGGCATTTCTCCACCACCACCCCTTTTTTTTTTAACACCTATTTGTACATTTGTCCCCGTAGCTGCTGCAAGATGGGGATAAAATGCAGTCGGTTAAGGAACTTCATTATCTTGGTAATGATGCTCAGATCTACGGACAAGAAAAATAACTCGAACGTGACACCAAAGCTTAAAGGCAAAAAAAAAAAGACATCCTCGAATATCCTCCCCCCTTCCCAACAAGAACCTACTTCTACATCTCCCTTTCGCTCTGGCAGCCCCGGAGCAGCTCCTCTCCCGACCGCGCCGGTGCTGCCTGCGGAGAGGGGGGTTTGCCAGACCCAGACTCCCCTCTCCAGCCCTACCCCGCTGGTTTTTTCCTTCTACCGCCCGCCCCTCGCTGCCCCCGGAGGACGCCGAGGCGGGAGGAGGCGGCCGGGGCAGCCCCGCAGCCGGGCTGGGGCTGGGGCCGGTTCCCCCGCCGCTCCGGTTCCGCCGGTTCCCCGGTTCCCCCAGCGCCGCGGCCAGTCAGGGCGGGCAGCGAACTCGCCTCCCATCCCCCTGCCTCAGTGTTTTGCATTTGCTGCAGTTTCTTGCTGCAAAACCCCCTTCTTCAGTCTTGTTCCGGTTGCCTTGAATGAGCTTATTTGACAGCTAAAAAACAAATTATATCGAGGGCTTGCAAATCTGTCCCTCCACCCTCAAATCAATCCTCTTTCTCACTCCCTTTCCCCATGTCCCCTCTGCATTTCAATCCTTCCACTGCCTACATCGTGAACCGATGCCAAGAGCCAAGGCAACCAGGGCTGTTACATGAAAGAGTCGCTTTATGTCTGTTTAAACTGCAGTATCCTATTCAAATAGACCTTATTGTTCAAAGGCACGGATCCAAGTACGAAAGGATCAGAGAACAGGGTACCACACTTCACAGCTCCATGCACTGGCCCTCCCCGACACAGCTATTCACCCCCAAGAATCCCCCCAGCCCAAAATCGCATCCAGCTGAAGATGTGACTTGGTTGCTGCACAGCAGCAGGGTATAGGCTGAGCCAAAGTCAGCCAGCCCTGCACCAAGAACAATCCACAGGCATAATAAAGTCATTGAGGAGGTACAATCCCACTCTATTCCCAGTTAATAAAATAATATCTATTGCAAATCAAGGGTTTCCTACTAAGTTTCCTTCCCCAAACCACTACGGTTTAGGGTCTAACCCTCTCAAAAAACCCCACTGCATTTATTTGCTAAATGGGCAAGACCGAGAGAGCAAAAAAGATCCCTGCGATCGCCTTCCTTAGTTACAACCCATCTCTGACAAGGACGAGTTTGCAGGTTCCGGTTAACAGCCCACTGCTAACCCCTTCCACTCACTCCGCTTGTCACCTTGCAGAATCACCCCTCTGACACAGCAATCCTGCCCTGGGCTCAGCACCCACCACGAGACAATTCTGCTCTGCACTGCCACCCACAGACAGAGCCCGGGCTCAAAGCACTGCTGCCTTCAGACTTCACTGCCCTCCACAAGCCCTGCAGGTAGTTAGCCGACTTTTTTTTTATCATCCCATTTATCACACAGCACCTCATCCTCCCTGCCAAAAGAGTCTGATCTGGTTTGTGATTCCTCAAATAAATAACGGTGATAGCAACATCCCTGAGTTCCAGTTTAATCCCTGGAGCAGAAAGCAATTCCTACTTAGGAGCCAAGTCCTCACAACACCTTCCTGGAGGAAGGGAAATGGACCCTGACAAAAACCAAGGACTTAAACAGTGCCAAAACCTGGTTTTACCCTCTATTTTTGGCACAAAACCACATCCACAGGGCCCTTCTCTTTCTCTCCCCCACACACATCATGCTCCAAAGAACACAGACAGGACCCTGGCTCACAACACAACCTCTCTGGAGATACAAGGAATTAAAGAAGGCATTCACACCACAAGCACAGTCCCATTCCCTAAAATTTTAAGCACCACAATTAGTTATTTTGTATGGGGGGGAAGAATCTTGCAAAAAGCCACACTACTTATTTCATTTATTCCCTCTTAACCAGATATTATCACTACTGGGGGGAAAGAGCATCTATCCAGGCATAACCATGAGTTAAGAGATAGCTATGAATAATATCTCTATTAGCAAGAAACTGCAGTCACTATTTAACTTAAATGACAGGAGAGTTCAGTTCTGGATTATCAGAAAGGAGATAAGTACAGAGCCGAGATCTTCGTGTACAGTGTAATGATTTCAGTTGTAAAGAATTCAATACACAGTTGTTGCATCCATCTGAAGGTGTGTACCTATCTTCTACATTTAAAAAATACTCGCTCACATTTTCATGCCTCAAACAAGTTTCGTAGTCCAGCCCACAAAATGCCACAGCAGATGTTGAAAAGAAACAGTCCCCAAAACAAAATTCTGTAGCCCCAAAGCTGAAACATATGCAGACTCCAAAATGGAGAACAATTTCTTTTTCCATGGCAGTGGCAGGAGTTACCAGTTGGCTAAAGATACTCTACATCAGAGGGCCAGAAGTGCCACTGTGCTTCTGGAAACGTGGAAAAGCTACAGAAGGTCACAATGAGAAACACAGCAGGGGCAGGAGCCCTGCTAGCCTGGGTGGCACACAGGCTCAAAGATCTTCACAGCAGGAACAGAAGGCAGCCAAGTAGAAAAAAAGGTTCAGCTACTGAGAGATATGAGTCAAAAATCAGTCCCCCCTCCCATCTCCTGGTAGACTTGTGCAACATGCTGTGGAGGGTCGATGTGGAGTGGGCTGTGAAGAGTTTCAGGGATGGAATATGTTGCTAGATGGGCCTCAGCCTGGGATGCTGCTCCTCTTTGGGCTGTGGCAAACTAAAAGCCAATGCTAATGCAGGTATACCCCTTCTTTCTGCACTGCTTCTCTCACCCAAGGCATCTGCTCTTCATCTCATCAGTGTAAAGATGAGGGACTGAAGGCAAGAGAAGGGGAAGAGACCTGAGAGACAGGCCTTTGTGCAGCCCATGGGGCCCAGCAACCTGCAGACACAGGAGAAGGGCAAAGGAGCTCAGGTACAGGGAGGCAGGACAGATGAAGGCTCAAGACTGGAGTCTGTTCAGAGATTCATGCCAGAAAACGCTCTCAAGGGCAGGAAGAGACACGACAGTGCCACTTCCAGTCCTGCAGCCCTGGGGCCGGTTCCAGCTGTTACCCTTCCCACCAGCTGCCAGACCCCGGCTTCCCTGGTTGCCATGGTTCTTCACCACCAACACAAACCACCTCTTTCAAGAAGACCGTTAGTGGATGAGCAGAGGCTGAAAGATGCTCCCTGAAAGGAAGAGGTTTTCAGCTCCAGAGGTAACAGCTGAGGGTCCGTTCCCCCTGGGACCTTTCCCCAGGCATATCTGGATCCACAGCAACACTCCCCAGGATGGCTTGGATAAGGCCTGCTACGAGATCTGGAAACGCGTTCAACAACTCTCTGAAGAGCTCCAGCTCCCACTGCTGCAACATGTTCTCTGCCCAGAGCTCTCCAGGACCCTTCAGACAGACACCCCCAACTCCCAGAGCCAGTAAGTAATCTGTAATGTTGCACGAGCTCTGGGGAAAGAGGCTGCTGCTGCTTTCCTTTTGACACCTTTCTGAACTAGGCTTTCCTAACCTGTGTAATGAAAGCCTGGGGCACAGGGTACATCGATTGCTGTCTGACAGCCTCCTAATGAGGCAAATTATTCCCACTTTTTTCCACTATAACCAATTTTCTTTGGAAAAAGTGTGTCCCATGAAATCTGACTACTTCAAATTCTGAAGCACCATAAGCAGCTGCTGCATTCGCTTCCCCACAACATTTAAAGAAAAACAACCACACACATCAAAATATTTACAGGAAGAAATGAAAGCAGTATTCAAAGGAGCAAAATCGAAAATTAAAGTGTTATAAGGAAGCTACTGTAAACAGCTGATCTTTACAAAGAAAAGCTGAATTTAGCACAGAAAAATTTATGCCAGATCATGTTTCACAGGACAAATAACACTAAGAGGGAAGCATGCTCTTCAGATTAATAGGATAATATTTACTGTATGCTCCTGCAACAGAAAAAGTGAAATGTGTAAATCCAGCTAACGATCAGCAGCCATCAGCACGTGCCCAGTTCCTAACGGCCAAACTTGGCCAACATACTGAGGTACACTGGGTGTAAACAGTTGTGTCGTCTTTGAAAAAGGCTAACTTCACAGATGAGGGAATAGATCATTTTACAGGTGAAGACACAAAGGCACGGAAGGGAAATAGCTAACACTGTGTCAGCTAGAAAGCTAGGAACTGCATCTTGGAGTCCTGGCTCTTTTCCTTTCTCCTCCATATCCTAAATAAGCCAAAACTTTAAGACTCTCCAGAATAAATGCAGGGAGAAACCATATCAATCAAAAATAACCAGTGAGCCCACAGAGTCTCCTGTAGTGGTACATTAAATTATACAGCTGAAATACCTTTACAATTGGCACACGCTCGGCCACCTATTTTAGTCCTACCAGTTGCTAAGTAGTCTGGGGAAAGGAGGCAATTTACAAACCAGTGAAGAACTACCAATTAATCTTGCTACCAATGTGTAAACAACTTTTCATAACCCCTTTTACTCTTGGGGGAATACAGACCCACTCTTTAGTAGTGAATCTACTACCACCAGCACAGCCTCCCCACCATGACTTCTAGCCCACCCAACCTGCAGTCACCCTGGAGCTGCTGCAACTGGGCAGAGACAGATCAAAACAGTTTTCTTTTTACTATTTCCCTGTGAGGTTGTGAACTTTAGGACCCCTGCGATGAAGGCAGCGGCCAAGACACAACCACAGGACCTGAGATGCTCAGCAACTTCAGTTTAGATGAAATTGAAAGGACAAAGTCCAGTGGCTAAAGGACTATCCTTGGGTTCAGAATAATGATCCTCTGCACACTGTTCATCTCCTGATCTGAGTTACCTTTGGCAACTCATCTGGCCATTTTTCTCAGCATCGTTTTCCTGTAATTAGTCATCATGCTCTTCAGGATAGAAGTACCCTCTGCGCACACACTTGTACAGCAGAGCACACTGATCATCAGCTGCTCAAAGACCTCAGAGTCACTGAATCCTCCAACAATAGCCAAACTCAAGTGCTAAAGCCAGATTACTCTACAGAGCTCAGAACTGCTTTAAAATGGAAGCAGCTCAAAGGAGACAGCCCTAAATCAGGGCTATGCCTTTGAGGTAGAAGCTTCCATACCCTACCCTGGCTACCTCTATTACTCCTGAAAGACTCCAAGAGACAAATTAAGTTCTTTCAGTATACACCGTCAGGAAAGGTGTTACCCAGTTCATCAGCTGCAATAGTATCAGCAGCCAAAGATTACAGCACCTTGCTTAACTTAATCCTTAGTTATTTTGAAAATATTGACTTAGTCATTTTCAAGTGTATCCACAATCTTTTGAACAAACAAGTTTCACCTTCCTGATTTTGCTCTGGAGAATTTGGACACAGAAGAGCAAGTTATTGAGAACACCCAGATTAGGTGGTGACAGGAGGAACCTCTTTTGTTGAGGACATCGCTATTTACCAACAAGGAGTCTATAATCTTCCCTGAGAAGAGGGTGACGCTTCACAGGCAAGCATGAGAGCTAGGACCATGACATGCTGCACTCACACCTTCAAACACAGCCAAACACAGGACTCCAGTAACCTAATGCGCAAGAGACAATAAGCACAGTCACCAACCCCCAGTCTCCCCAACTACAGTCAGGGCACAAATGCCAACAGGTTGTGCAAAGCTGCAAGAGGAGACCCAAAATATACAACATTTGAGTAAGTTGCAGAATCAGGAGTGCAGCCTGAGACAGGAATCCCACTGAAAAATGGGGCAGAGACTTTTACGAAATAAGCTGTAGTCAGAAATAGCCTAATAATTTTCTATTTCCATATCCACAGTATAAATGTGTTGATGTTTTCGTTAGAGAATATCCATGTTCTTTAAAAAATAGGGAAGCAGCATCCTACTGATTATAGTGATCCTATGATTAGAGATAATTAGCTACACTTACAATTTAGAATTTCCTAATTTTAGCTGTTTATGACCCATGTATGTATCTATACGGTGCGTGAACAGAGCATGAGTCTCCTCCTCAAGCTAAGTAAATTGATAATACATTAAATTATTGAACGTAGTCAGATGTAAAAGAGCAAACAGGAATTTAAATCTGTGTTTTCAGTAAGTACCCACAATAGGCTCTAATTGGTATTTTGAGCAAGTAACCATTATAGGCATCTAGGTGTGCCTTAGAAGAACACAAAATTGTTCAGCATTCCCACTGTAAGCTCTCAGGTCCTTCAGTTATTCTTGGATAAATGCATTAACTACATTAAGAGGGGTTTTTTTCCCCTTTTATGTGGTCCTTTGGAAAAGGACAGTGTCAAAAATGAAATGTTTTTCTGGTTAAGAAGGAATACTTGAGTCTTACAAAGAACACTAATGAGACAGAAGAACAAGATTTAGAGGGAGCCAAGAGAAGTAGCTCAATTTTCAGTCCAAGGCCCTTTAACAGCAGCCATATTCCTCTCTTACAGCAACGACTTGCTAGATGAACCAGAGGGACTCGAAAGTATATACAAAGCAATGATTGGAAACAGAGAAAGGGAGATGAAATTAAGAGCTCTTTGCGATGCTCAGCTTTCTGCTAAACCCGCTCTCCCCAGCCTTCTGTATTCGGCAAAATCCCCCAAGAATTGCAGGGGGCTGGAGGCGGGCAGCGGGACAGGCATGCACAGCACGGAGGGCAGCAACCTGGAGGAGCCATTTCTACTGAAACACTCAGACCCTGCCAAAGGTGCCAGTGATCCGGCAACGGCTGCAGACCCCAACGCAATGAAGGAGTCCACACCTAGCAGCAAGGTCAGCTGTGCCAAGAGCAGCACGGCTGTTTCCTCAACAGCAGCAGAGCCTGAAGCCACAGGACAGAAGCAGCAGCTCCAACCCTTTGCCAAGAGCTGCTCCAAAACTGACTCTGATGCAGTCACAAAGAACCCAGGTAGGGATCTCAGCACAGTCCTTGAACAGTGCATGGTCCCCTTAGTTGCAAGTGTTCCACAGATTAATGAAGAGAATAAGTGTTTAATATCTTTAACCTTGTTTTGTTTTACAGTAACTACTGCAACACAAGATAAAAAAGATGTTAAATACCACACAAGTACATCAGGCTTTTCTACTACTTCAGTGACCACAGCATTAAATCAGCCAGCGTGGCAGAGTCTGAGCTTCCCTCTATTTCCCGTCTTTCCCAACAACTTAAGCTTTTCACAGTTTCAGGTAACATAAAACAGACCCATATTTAGTGAGAACCAAGCAGAACAGCCTCAGGCCTATACCGACCTGTGCTGTCTGATTTGTAGGGCAGAGTAAGAACCCAGATTGCTCTGCTGCTAGAGCAGAGTTACACTGACTGGTTTGGGGTCACAAGCAAAGCTTTTACAGCACAGGTGACAGTCCTCTGAGGTGGCTGTGATGATTTCAAAGGATGACATCTTACTGACACAGAAACTGAATGTTGACCTCTCTCAGCCTGAGTAAACACACTTACCTAGTATTTACAAACACACTTACCTAGTATTTACAAACACACTTACCTAGTATTTACAAACACACTTACCTAGTATTTACAAACCCTTTGACATACTCATTACAAACATTTCATGCCATTGTCCTGTTTACAGACTGGCATACTGCTTTTAGTCATTCCCCTAAAAAGTTTACACAAATACTTCATGGAACAATTCAGACTTTTAAAATCATGCCTTACATGTGCTTAACAGGGTCCATATCACCAGAGAGCAAGGATCCTGTATCAGCAAGCTCTGCACCCCCCCTTTGGATGCTATGCAAGACAGGTGGGTTTAAATGGTTATGAATAGGCTTTAATTTGCAGAACACAGATGCTAAGCACCATAGATTAGTCAGAGCAATTTGTCATGTACCGAGATTGACATTGCGGCCATCACAAAAATAGATTTGGAGACAAGAGGCTGAACTGGTTGAAGTTAATACTCTTTGCAAGAGCACTGTGTGCACCAAGTAGCTCTAGAGATGACCTCGAGCCTCTAACAGAAAACATTTACACAAACCCAGAACATAAGCAATAAAACTGGGAGCAACCACTGTGTGCATGTGTCTGAAAAAAGTATTTTCAACAGCTCCAGTTTCCATGTCTGGGGTTACTGCCTTGTCACCGTTCCCATCCCACTGGGTTGGGTTTTTATGTATGCTATTTCCTCCTTCCTCCCCAGGTGGCTCTCTACAGCCCACAGCAGTTCTTCCAGCCCCCTTACTACCTGGCTCCTCTTCCTCCCGGCCACTCGTACCAGCAGATGACTCCACCTGCACCGCCCTGGAACATGCGGGATCCATCTCCAGGGGCAGGCGATGGGATGCAGTACCTGTTTTCTCCTGGTTACAGGTACAGCCATGCAGATATGCTTTCTGTTTTTTTCAGGACTTCAGGGAAGCTTTTTTTACTTGCTGTAAACTTGCACAGAACTAAAGATTTAATGGGCAGTTGGATTTCCCAGTTACATTCTCACCGAATTCCAAAACTGAACAAAAGACATGATTTACTTTAAGACCTAAATTAGAAAATCATTTTGATACAAACCCAGAGTAATTAGTTTTGGGTGAAGGTGAAACCTTGTGCTATAGGAGATGCCACCTACAACTTCCAATCAATATTATGGATGAAAAGCATAAACATACTAACTTTTTAAAAGTGCTTCAACATAGTAGAAACAAAAATATTTTGACATTGTCAGAATTAAATTAAAAGACTGGTTTTGATACCTTTTCATAAAAGCTGTAATTAAAAATCAACATATTCCAAGGGTCTGGTAAAGTAACCTGCGGAGATTCAAGTCCCACATACATTCTCTTAAATGCTTATGGGATGGACAGGAATAGCATATAGCTCCCCTCTAAATCACCTTCCTAGAAACCACATTCCACATTAAAGCAAGCAGATAAATGCTTCAAAGAGCTCCATTATTAGGCAGAAAGAAATACTTGGAAAGTTACATGGAATCCCCTGACACTTCACTAAATTTCTTGTTCTGTTTCAGGTTTAGTTCTAGACCTGGAGGAGTTGTGGCAACCAACCTGAACTACCTGTCCAGTGAGAGCTATGTAAAATTTTAAGTGAACCCAGTTTTTCTATTCTAGTATTCACAAAATACCTGCCATTTATCTATTCTAAGTCATAGGATCCTGTAAGGATTTCCTGCTTCCCCAAAGTGAACATTTCCATCTAGAATAATCCCCTATGATTTATAAGCTAAGAGACAGCAACATGACAATTCATCTGAAATTTGGGGGGATGACAGAAGAAGGGGCTTGCTTTTGTTTTGGAAAATAAAGACAAATAATAAAAATGTTTTATTTGTAACAAATGCCTCAGCTGCTTATAATTGAGTGTCAGTGCAGTAAAGATGCTTGATAGAAAAGAGTCTTGGCCACAAATTTAAGAGGTAGTAACTTTAGTTGTGTTTATTCCAAGTGAGGTTAACAGAAACCTATTTAATAGCTGGGTGGTGCAGCTCAGCTCCACGCATGACATGTCCCTGTCTTAATACCTCAAACTCTAATGCTAATCCATGTGGTAATCTGAGTTTTACTATTAAAGAAGATCAAGCCATAAAGCTTGTATGGAGAATCCTGTTTAACTATATTCCCTTGGTTATTTAAGTCAGTAGATGCAAGGCTCTAACTTTTGACAATGAGCCTTAGCCTCTGTGAAATAGTTTCCTCCAGAGACCACGGGGTTCCTGCGGACCCAGAGCAGCAAGGCTTCCTCCAGACAGGGAGAGGCTGTGGCCATCTGCCTGCTGCATCTCAGCCACACTTTGCTGGGACAGAAACAGAGCGGTGATTAGATGAGATTCTACAGCCTGCATGATACATGTCAGAACACATTACCACAGAAGTCTCTCCCAGCTTTAAACCTTGTGAATATGGTCTCAGTCACAAAGACCTGACAGTTTGCCATCATCCAGCCCTATACCCAGCAGTATGCAAGTCAGTCTGCTCTTAAATTCAAGGAGACATATTTAGACTTTGCTTAAGAAGGATATTGCACCCATACGAGTCAAGATGTGACATTAACTCTTCACACTGCGTAACAAAAGCCTGGGTATTTCAGAGATAGTTACAAGTCCTACAACACATAGAACACCCTTCACTCCTAGAGCAGCTGATGGGACCTCATCTGTTTCACCTCTGTAGACAGTCACTTGGGAAGAGGACAGACTTCAGAAGTGGCCCGTAATTAAACAAAAGCATCCTTCCATTCACTGAGCTTTTAGACTTGGCCCCAGATATCCAAACATCAGATTTTTTTCCCTCCTCCCATTAAATAAAACTCATCTTGTAATATTAAAATATTTGGCTTTTCCTTCCCTTTAATGCTATTTAATGTAAACAGTACTACTTAGTTATGTAGACTTTACTGAAGCTAGTGAGGAATTCATATACAATAAGTTTACTCTTGCAAGGTTGATAAACAATCTTACAGTGATCCTCCAAGTGACATTTTGCACATTATAACTAGTTTAATCTTCACCGTTCCTCTTTCCACATGGCATCAACATCTATTTTGGGTTACCCAGATGGCTGAGGTGATCTAGGACAATTTATAATAAATTCATGCTTTGGCAAGATGTGCCCACTAGCCCTTTTTTCCTCCACATACCACTGCAGGCCAAAATTTCAACCAAGATAAATTAGGCAAGCAATTAGGAACCTCTAGTGTTTCCACAAGCATCAACATTCTTCACTCTGCTGTCAGGTGACAGGTTGAAAACATAACACGATCTGAAAGACTGTTAAAGTAATATTAAGGCAGCCACAAGAAGTCCATATATTGTTTACAAACCCTCATCAGCATCAGAAGCAATGATCTTAGAGTTCCAACGCCCCTCATGTCCCAAAAGACAAGAAGGGGGGACACCAGTACAGAGACCACCTGCATCACTTCACCACCCCTGGGTTGGTTAGTGAGAAGTAACCAGAGCCAGATATGTCACTATTGCACCACAGACCAGACTAGAAACCAGGCAACTGAACATCAGCCAAGGTGCAGAACTGAGCTACCTCCAGGGTCCCGTGAGGAACGAGGCCAAAGGCTCGTTAAGGCACAAGTGCTCCAACCACAACTGTACCCCTTGGTGACACTACCGTGCTAAGGCAGGATCATGGGGCTCTTCTACCCAAAATGCTTGCCCTCTTTTGAGTGCAGGACCAAAGGACACTTAAAGATGCCCGTCAATATTTTTCTTTCATCCCCATTATTCAACATGTGGCTTTGGGCCCCATATATTCACATACACTTTTCCTCGGGCTTGACCCTTCCAGTGCATCCCATTACTACTTGATGCACATGCAGCTCCCCAGCCAAATCCAGATTTATTTCTTAACTCAGTCCTGTATTTTTCTGAAACACACTCTCCATATCCTCTATTATGTCTGTTACTGGCTTCCTTTCAAAAAGAATTTTACAGAACAAAATAATTATTTACTTATATTTTTCAGAAGTTAAAACTTGGATCAGAATTTGCTTTGGCTAAAGTCAGATACATTCTGCCTCTGTATATTCCCATTTTCTTTAAGTAGAAAAGAAGCTTGGATTTTATTTTTTTCTGTTAAATCCACTGGCTGTTTTTCTCCAATATTCCTAATGCAATTAGCATAACAAGATAAAGGAATCATCAAGCCCTTTTCCATTTTTCTTCCTTTATAAAAGGACTGATGACAAACTGGGAATCAGAATCTGTATTGAATTACATTTGCCACAAAAGAGTTCATTAAGTAATAGTACATAATAAAAATCGTCTGTCGACTTGAAGGATAGACCAAATCCACTTAACGAAACAGCTGGTTATTTTCTAGAGCACTCTATAGCTCAGAAACGGTCAATATGAGCAAGGAGAAAGCCTAAGACAAAAGGAAACGAGGAACAGTTCAGATATTAGCACGCTAAGCCACGGTTTCAAGGCTCTTGTCTTCTGCAGTCAGATCATGACTGTAAGACTTTGTCCACGGTACCCTGACTTCTCCCTCGTAGTGGTGGCAACAGATCTGCAAGTGATGAAAACCATTATGAGGCTAAGGATCTGATAGACCATGAGATGCTTCAACAGCTGGAGTGTGATCAAGGGCCCCAAATTTCTACCTCACTAACACATCAAATGGTTCGTGGTGCTGATGGGAGCAGGGCCGGATTTCCTGCCCCAACTCCCAAGCACCAGGCTGAAGCTGCATGACCACATCCTGCTGGAGAAGGATCACTGCTCCCAGCCTCCCCAGACAGGAACAAACAACAAAGGGGCTTCTGACTTGCAGATTTTGTGCTCTCAGCAGCAAATCTGGGAAGAGAAGGCAGAAGGATCAAGTGCTGCTCCTTTACCCCACCAAGCCCTGTTGGCTCCTGACAGAATATTTACATCCCCTTCCGCACTCAGCTCGTTCACTAATAACCCAAAGCCACACACTGTCTGCACTGCTTTGGCTCAGGGGATTTGTTCCAAGACCCTTGAAGGCCCAGAACATACCACTTACAGTAAGGCTACAAGTAAAGTTCTGTGCCACAGAGACAGTGTCAGCCAGGACATAGCATCGCCATGAACCTGCAGTGCCCCTCTCACATGTATTTAACAAGAGTCTCAAAAGCAACCCTTCATAAAAAGGGCCACTTATTTTCATCTTGCTGACTCCTCACCATTTATGGATTTATTACAAGACATATTTTTACTGGTCCTTTTCTTGCACATATCTATTAAAATCTTTGACAGCAGATTGATACAGGGCTTCAGTGAAGTCTGAGAAGAACAGACGTAGAAGCCCTACTGTGCCCTGTACTCAACTGCAGACTAGACCCTTCCCAGGCAATCAAGCAACCAAAACTACAAGCAAAGCTAGTTATGAACATTAAAAATAACCCATTACAGTGTTCTGTCTTTGAGAATCCCACACTAACACAGCCCGGGTCAAAACTCCAGGCCTAGCATGATGGCCATGGTGGAGTCAGCCAAGCTGAGCATGCTCACAGTTTCCCCTCCTTCCTCCTTTAACCTCTGTCTACTCAAAAATGTTTTCAAATAGTCTAAGCTTACCCAGCTTCCTTCAAAAATCTGAAGGTTCAGGTTCTATTGGTCTCAATTACTTACAGATGAGATTACAGCAAAAGTGGAAGCCTCGTGTCAGGGGTTGTAAAAAGTTCTTGTCTGGTATCCTACTGTATTATACATAATCACATCAAAACACAACCCACCTCTTTTGCCCTCTGCCATTGTAAGGGAGGAAGTAATCTGGCTTTGCAATTTATATTACTTCACAAAAAGTCTACCATGAAAGCTTGTTTACACCTACAATAACAATAATTAGCATTGATTTACAGTACTCAAAGCCACAGCAGCATTCCCAAACCCTCTCCCACTGCTGTGCTCGGCACCTGCCCGAAGCCATTGCAGTTACTGGCTTCAAACACCAGAGTTTCCCCTTCCAAATACGCCTTTTATTGTCCTGCTGATCAGACCTGCAGAACTTGTCACTGCACAGTGGTAAGTCTCTCTGAAGATCATCCCTCTCCTGGGTAAGAATCCTACCCTTGCTGCTCCAGTAATAAAAAAAGAAAAAAGGCACAATGATGCAACAAGACATTTGTAGGAGCTGCAGACACCTAGAGCTGCAATATTATTTTGGAGACAAACCCACCTTCAGCCGCAGGCAGGGCAGAGTGTTTCTCTCCCTTTCCTCTCGAAGTCTCTCACAGCTTGTGTTGCTACCACTGCAATTTTTCCACAGCCTCTTAGCCCAGCTCCCCAAAACAAACTTGTACAAAATTAGCTTGCATGGTTCCCAAGTCCATTAAACTTAAGATAATGGGGGGGGGGGGAGATTGATTTAACCCGTATTAAACAAAGGAAAGGGTTTCTTCTCTTGTCTCCATAACGACAAGAAAAA
>JANHFZ010015555.1:0-42696 GCA_027560215.1 Halcyon smyrnensis | reverse complement strand
CTCGCGACCCCACACAAAACAAAATGTACATTCATTTCGTCTTGATGGATCAAACTGCTATTATGTGGGGGGGGGGGGGGGGGGGGGGGGATTGATTGAACAGCTATTAATCAAAGGATAGGGTTTATTCTTGTGATGTCATAAAGTGCAGAAATAGAGCTCAAGCAGTTTATTAAATTAGAGGAATGCCAAGAAGAATAGATAGCTTTAATAACACTTTTTTGCCTATCTGTTATATTTTATATATAGCTTGCAGACGAGAATTAAAAAGTTTTCCACCATATAAAATTGCCATTTAAAAAGAGAAAAAAGCTAAAATAGATTCTGTCACTGATAGAGAATACAATTATTCTAGGCTAAAAAGTTTATTCTTTTGCTAAAATGTGAGATTAGTGCAGCTCAGAGCCTACCAGAGAGAAAGGAGGATTAAGATAACACACAGTCCCCGAGTTTTAAACCAGGGCCAGCTGAGAACCACCAAAACACAGGGGTCTCCTACAGACAGGCCCATCTGAGGGAGAAAGCTCTTGGCTCACACACCTTGTCAGAGCTCTACCATCACCCTCTATACAGTCCCAGGCCCACCAAAATCCAACACTACTTTTTTTTTGTTACTCTCCTTCCATCCTGCCTCCCCTCAATCTCCAAGACTTTGCTGTGATTCAGCACAAGCACACCCATCCCAGCTCTTGCAAGCTGCAAATTGAGTCACATCATCTGGATGGAAGGTTTCCAAAGAAAACGCCCAAACAGTGTTGATGAACTCAATTTCTTTGGGAACAGGACTCACAAGAACACAACCAGGGATGCTGTGCTGTGATTCAAGATGTGGTATGTCTAGCATAACAAGTAAACATGAAATTCTGAACCCATACCCTTAAGAACTGAGACACTGAAGAATGCTACAAGCAGCCGTCTTACATGCTGGAGATGGCTCATTTATGCTGATGAGCCAGAAGCCAGTTTCCACTCCAGCCTCTCAGCTGGGCTTTCTGTATTACCCTCCAAACACTGCCTTGCAAAGGCAGACACTGCAAAGTACACTGCGCTATTAGGATCTCTTAGCAGGGAGCAGACTGCATGAAGCCTGTATTTATCAATCTAACCACAACTGCATGGGAGGGGTGCATCTGTGCTATTTAAGAGGTAAATCCATCTGACAGAACACTATGGTTAGGGATAGCCCAAGGTTAGGAGGAAACATACTTAGGAACGCATCCAACATGCTGGTATGCAAATTTAATCTTTTCATATTCACCTCTCAGAAACATGCCCCTGTTAATCTTTCACAGATGCTTCTGCAAAAGCAGGGCTCATCAGAAGTGAAGTGTCTTACTGAACATGCACTCCTCTCTCACCTCTGAGAGCAGATCTCGTCTCCTGGGACGAGGGAAATACCCAGCTGAGGAAATGAAGAGCAGAGAGCAGCCTATATACGGTTTAATGTTTCACACTGCGCCTTCCTGTTCCCTTTGGCGTGGCCCGTGGAGCACTCTGCTTTGCCATTCAGACATACACGAAGAATCTAAGGCTAGAAGGAAACTACGAAGGTCACTTAGTCCATCTCCTACCCTAAGGCAGGATCAACATTACATGAAACATCTGCCTAGATGATGCATATATGGTTGACATAGGTAAAGCTGATCTTGCCTTGGGCAAAGAGATTGACTACATAGTTTATCACACATATAAGTTATTCATGTTTACATGGCATGTCTTCTTAAAAAGGAGACCAACTGTTCAAAGCATCCCTTCCCATTCACTGCCAACACATCCCTACACACTACTAAAGACCAACTTCTCTACCTTATTGGTGCCATTTCCCCCACAGGTCCTGTAACCTGCCTGTTTGTGGAACAGCTCCTGAAACTAGTACATGTTCCTCCATGAGAGGCTGCAATTGACTGGGGAACACTGGCTTGTTTCTTTCTTTAATTAAAACAAGACTGGATAATTTTCTTAAAAGACAAATCAGTTCAGGCTTAACAGTCCAGTGGTTTGTTCACCTACTCCCTACAGTAGCAACAGTAGGTTTCCAATTCAAGCCCTACTTCTCACACAGAACTGGGCGCTATCAATACAACTCTTAACGTTATTTTCACTAGTTCATTTTTCAAACTGAAGCAGCTCAGTTTTAGTTGAAAGGTAACTACCAGCTTCACTTCCAAACTCCCAGCCCAGAAAGAAAGATTTTGATACCAGTTTCTTAAGTTAATGAGAAACTGTTAGAAGTTTGTTGCCACCTGGTTATAAAGAATCCAACACAGACTCCAAAAAGGACAAGGGAAAGGAGCATTTTTAATCCTGGTCACTTAGGCATTCCAGTTCTCCGCACATCTTCACAGACCTTGGCACAGCTCAGGGATGGGGAGGCGTGCTGCAGTTTTCCTGAATTTGTTCTGGCAGCAACTGCTACATTTCTCAAGCTGGGAAAAGTGTCTTTGTCACAAAGTCTTTTCCAAGGCTCCAGCTCGCACACAACACTAACTCACATACACAACTTTGAGGCCACACAAACCTGCACAGGCTGCAGAGACCCTTTTGACCCCTCTCTTCTCTTTCGGTTTCTTTCCAGAGCCCTTGAGTGAGGATAGAGATGGTTCAGTTCAAATTGCTCACACAGGTTTATTCCAGCAGCTCACTAACACCCGTCAGTTCCAACACATTGTAAACAGATTGCAACAGACGGCATCACACCTTCGGCAGCAGGAGGAGGCTGAAGGGCTGCCTGTCGCAGCCTCTCCCCCAGCTCATCCCACCACCGTGCTCTGTACAGGACCCGTGCCTGCTCTGAGGCTTCCATACCTCCCTGCTCTTCCATTGAAAAATTAACAACTGCAGCTACACGTGCTTTAAAATAGACTGGCTCAGACTACTAGTAAGTCTTAATGTCCTAATGTTACAAGCAACAGTAAGATTTTGATTTCACAGCAAAGCAGATAGGCACAAGCCTCGAGAAGTAAAAAAGCTTCCCGAGACAGTGTGACATCACTGTAGGGGAGGAAATGGTGAGCTCAAACACACATCAGCTGCTCCTATCACTTCAGCTCTCTGAAGGCTTTTAAGCATTTTGCACAATTTGTTATCCATTTGTTTCTCAGTGGGCTTGTTCTGAGACTCATTTGTATGTACTTAAGATGGGATCCATGGGGTGGGTGTGTACAGTTACTTTACCTTAATAAGGTATCTTGAGTATTAAACAAGTCACTGATGAACACCCACTTGCTGCTGTGGCTGTGCTTCACCATTTGTACACTACTGAATTAATCTTATTAGGAAGTATAATATTCAGAGCATTTATTCCTTACTTCCTTTCATTTGTATAAATATGTTGCTCTGCCACATTCTCTAATTGCTTAACATCTGTTAGAAGGAAGAGAAAATAAACACATTATGGCAAGAACAAACTGTAATACCCTTTTAAAAAGTGCAAATGTAGAGATGTCAGAGTGGGCTGAGAGAACCAAAGCCAAAAAAAGGGAAAAGTCATCCACTCCATTGAGTGAGGTGAAGGCTTTGTAATCAAGATTCCCGCACTAAGACAATTAAGTTCACTGGGTTCAATTTTTAGATTGAAGTGTTAATTTACTAAAAGCAGTGCTTGGCCAAAACCTAGTACATACCACCACAGGGAAGAAAGATCTCTGCTCAGGCACTGCTAGCAGCATCCTTAGCACCAATTCAGCTTTCTGCATATACAGGACCTCCTCAGGTCCCTGTGCCAGAGCCCATTTATTAACTTGAACATTTATGGGGATGCAGCCAGTTTAGGACCAGCTGATGACATCAGTTTCATGTACTGCCACCAAAGCCCCCCTCAACTCATGGTGACTGAGTAGCATTTACATCATGCCACAAAAACTAGGGACAGGTACGAGATACAAAACCCCCAGTGTTAAGACACCCTAAATTTCAGGTTGAGAGTAGCTCTGGTCTGCAGTTTACAGGCTTGCTAAAAAACTTACTAGTGAACCCACTTACTATAGATACAGCTTATACTAGTAAAAAGAAATCATAACAACTGCATAGATAAGTGCAAGAAGGAACAGAATAGATAGGATGAGTCTTAATTCATTTGATTTTGCCTGCCGAAGAAAAGCTGCTACAATCTTCCCTTTGCTCCAGCCTGTATTTTACTTCCCATTTAAAAGAGAAAAACAAACCCTAATTTTATCTAAAATACTGTGAAGTCCCAAGGTGTAATCTGAACCTGCTGTACATTACTTGTACATTTCAATGTCATTCTGGGAGCTGACAATGCAGTGAGGCTTTATTGTGCCACTTCATGAATGACTATTAACCACCAGCACCGAGTCCTGTAAATAGCATTTCATTTTTGTGAGCTTTTTCTTTTCAATTATTTCTTTGCTACTGCCATTCTTTGCTGCACTCTCCGAAACATGCCAGTTACCAACTGGGGACTAAACTGTGTGCAAATTAAGTGTTTATTGACTTCAGTATTTTCCCCTCCGTATTTTGTAAACTAAGGTCAAACCATTCACTGAGCTAGAAGTGTCTTGTAAAAAGGGGAGAAAAAATATCACTTCCACGAGGGTTTTTTTTTCCAAAACACTACTCATGGAGCCTGCAACTCCTAGACAAAGCTAGGAGGGCAATGGGAAAAAGTGGGTGTGGTGTAAGTCGGCTCATATGGTGGCAATTTTAGACTCTCAACTCCTATTTTCCTAACTCTGGAAGGGAAAGAAAAACCCAATGAACATTTGCTTCTTCCAGTGGGTTAGCATTTTCTTTTTCTCTTTACTGGACAGACCATCTGAGCAGAGGGGAGGCAGCGCTGCTTTCTAATGTTTGTTTTTAATGAGCAAAAATTATTCTGCCTCTGCTTTGCAGGCACAGCTACAGGGTAAGACACAGTCTTGCCTGTCTGGTTAATGGCTTTTTGTCAGAACAAGTTAATGCATTCCAAGAACACTGTGTTATCACAGCATCTAATGAAGAGCACATGCCTTGAGACTCCTGGATTCACAGACAAGAGAGGGTCCGTAGAGTCTCTGGGTACGCTGCAGAACAGTGACTGGTGGGTAAGGCAGAGTCAACCTGGGACCCAGCCCAGCCCTGCCACTGCACTGCCAGGCTGCGGACTTACCGGCCTTTCTGAAAAGCCTTCCCAGGAACTGGGATGCCTCAAACAGCACTGACTGTCATTATGCTCATCATACGAGCTCTAACTTGGCAGCACTGCGTAACTCTGGGCAGTCTTTTTCTTGCCAAGGGACAAACTAATTCACACATGGAGTTACGGATGCAATCATCTCCCTTTTAAAGCCTGTTTCTATCCTTAATTGTATGCACACAAGGACCATCTATTCTAAGTACATCATTGATATTAACAACTTACGTATACAGAAATAACATTTTCCCTCTCACTGCAAGGACGGAAGCAGAGGCTTTGTTTCAGCTTAACTTTTTAGAAAGTGTTTATTGAAATGCAGCTCACTGTTTTCAACTTTCCTTCAAATAGATCTGAGGCAGGGGGGAAATAGAGGCTTGAACACGAGTCTCTCTAAATCCATGATGAATGGAAAACACTCAAAACCTGTCTGATTTGAAACACTTTACCATGAAAGTCCCTTTTCTACTAGTTAAATATTGTGTAGGATAGTATCATCATCATCAAAGTCAGCTGGGGAGGTGTGTGTGGTGCCTCAGCAGATACTACTGATAAGCAAACATCCAAAAAATTCAGCAGATTCCCCAACAAGTCCAAGCACTGTCCTGCAGGAAACAGCAGTTGTGGTCTTGTGACACTCCCTCCCTTCACTGAAGCTCACACAGTGGCCATTCTAAACTCTACACCTCCTATATATTCTCAAGCCATACATGAAACACTTGCAGACCCAAAGTCAGAGATTAAATTAGCTCAGAGTCACCTCCAACAGGCTCACTCCCTCCCCAGATCACAGCAGCAGGGATGGGCAGAATCCTTTACCAGGGGCAGGTGTCTGGGAATATCCCGCCACTAAAGTGGCTACTCAGGGACTCTTGAGTCAGAGGCCAGGGACCCAGGGAAGCAGCTCCCCAAACTCTGCTTTCCAATGCAGCGAGATGAGCTCAACCGCAAGACGCATCAGAACTTGATTTGTAAAAGCCACTCAAAGATTATGAATGTATCAAAGAGAGGAAAAGTTTTCAAATTACCCTCACTCAGTATTCGTCCTCCTTACATGCCTAGGAGGAATACATCATGCAATTCACCTTCAGTTTACAAATGGCCACACAATGAGGAAGAAAAAATAATGAAGCATGAAATCTAAAACCTGCATATGAAGTGAACCATTACAGAGCAAAGGCAGCACAGCTGGATCCAGCTAAGTGCTCTTAGATTCAGAGGACATGAGCCCAATTTAGAAGCTAGAGCCAAAGAACTCCCCATCCCCACAGCCAACCCTTCAGAAAGGGAAAAGGGCTCAGTGTAATAAAACACACAGGTCAAATTCTCAGCTGGTTTGGGGTAGAGTGAGCTGCACTGAGAGCACAAGGTGGAAAGCACTTGAACAGTAACAGTTTGCATCAGATTAGAAGTTAACTCTTGGCAACAACCGAGGAGCAATTACAGGCAGGAATCTGGAGCCAGCTTTTGCTCTCATTTGTGCCTGTGGAAATACAGAGCAACTTCAGGGAAATTACTGGGCTAATGCTCAGGAAAAATGCAGCAGGAAAAAACAGCAGCATGCACTGAGAACCTTACAGCCTCATTTTTCATTGCTGCTCTTTTTGAGTCATTCGCTAATTTACAGAGGCTCACAGGAAACCACTAAAATGGAAGGTCTGCATTTTGGTTATCCTTGGTAGAGCTGTGACAAACAGAAGCAGCACATTTCCAACCATGCAAGCCAGATGGCTGGTTCACAGCTTCTACAGGATCTTCTGTGCAAGAGGTTTGCTGGTATGAAGGACAAACATACCTCTGAACTCCTCCCAGGAGCTGCACAGAAGCCAGGAAAGGATCTGAAGTCTTAGAATAGCTGTTAGAGCCAGACAGAGTCACTCTGCAACCAGAGCTTTAGGGAAGCCTTTTGATATTAGCAGAAAGAGGCCAATTGAGAGAAGTTAAAGTGAGCTCCCTTCCTCCAGCTCCAGAGTAGAGCCTTTTTCATATGCTGTGGTCAAATAAGGTCCAGAAAGAGCAGGTGTTTCTTCAGAGTCGTTTCTGTTTACTACAGCAGCCCCTGGTTCCGTAGGAAGGGAGGCCGATGAGGCTGTTGGGATCAGCCACGGAGGGAAGGCAAATGGCTCAGCCACCCGGCACACTGGCAACAGGAGCAACCTCCGGCAAGCAGCCAAACTCTCAGCACAACAGAAGGGGTTTTTAGCTTGTTTTTTTTCATGGTCCTGTCCAGGTTGACAAATGAAAATAGCAAGGTTTACACTGGTACATAACCCACATGCGATGGGCATCAGTAGTTCCCGTTGATTTTTGGATTGCACAAAGCTCAGCACTTTGTGTCCCTACCCTGTGCTTCAGGCACAGAAGCCATCCTTGCACCTGCACCAGGAATTCTGTGGTCATCACTCAGAAAAAGCTCTCCCTTGGGTTTGGACTCCTTTCATCTCTGCTCGCTGAAAAGAGTGGTTTTGGGCAACATGGCTATGCTATCCCTGTGCCCTGTTCCTGTGGCAAGGACCAGCTTTGGCCCAGAGCCATTCTGTAGGTACGAAGTAAGCCCAAGGTGAGACAAACCTGGAGAGCTACCTAGTCCAGAGCCATCTTGCAGGACTGCAGATGAATAAAATGGGATATAATGACCTAAAGAACCAGGTGCATGTTTGTATAAAAGGATATTGCTCATCTGAATTGGATCCAAAAACTCTTCAACCACTTTATATTTAAAAATGCAGCTTCCCATTCCTGTAGCAAATAGCATCGCCTGCCTTTCTGTACTGCCTGTTCTTGAAGGAGATCGGATATCAGCTATCAATTGCAGTAGCAAGCATCTAATTTGACTTTGGCAGCAAGATGACAGTGTCTTGAATGCTAAATTACATCTGCAAAAAGGTCAAACCCCATGGATACCTGAGCATTTACATAATTCAAACAGCTCATCATCAGTTGCCTTTTTTTATTATTTTTTTTTAAAGCTACTCCAAGGCAACAATTCTGACATGACTTTTGGGAAAGTGACTTTTAGTGGGTAATGTTCTTGGGTTTGACCTTGTTTCTACAGTGTTAATTACTGTCATTATCAACTGCTTGCATCTTAAAAAAAAGGCAATTAGTTGTAGGAATTAGCCCTCCCCTACGATCACTGTAATAAACCAGACACCCCTGCCCTGGAATGAACAGCATTCCGTGGTCTACCACCACCTCCCAGACCCTCCTCCCTTCATAAAGCAGCAGAGCTATTCAACAGACTGTCACATCAAACTGGCGGCTTCTCTGCTGGTGTAAATGCAGAGGCAGTGCTGAAAGCCCTGATGGAGAACACTGCTGAGCAGGCACCAGACACAACTCCAGGAGACAGACTCGTTTCTCACTAATGCCACTGATTTCCTCGACCAATTCTGAAAATTCTAATGCAGGAAACACTCAGTATAATGAAAACGGATTTCTGTCCCCTGTTCACAGCAAGAAGCAGAGTCAAGTCTTCCAGGTACCATTCCCATCTGTCTGATTTTCTGGACAAAAAGGACCAGTCAATTCTTCTCTGTGTCTCAGTTTCCTTTCTCCTCCCGAGGAAGGTCGGTCTGTGCAGCAGCACAGGCTGAATTCCTCAGGTGCACAGTTCTCCTCAGTGCACCTCACTGCTGCTAACCTCTTCAAGTTCTCATGGTTTATTCTGCAGATGAATTACAGCTTTGTAATTAATCTTCCTCCTTATAACTCTGTATGTTAATTACCATGATTATTTCTGGTAATTCCATTTTGTAAATGCTTCTAGAAGTGTGAAGTGCTGACTGCACTATCTGTAATGAAATCTCTCTTCAGGAAATGCAGGGAGGGAGCAGAGAGTGCAGGGCAGTCTTTAGAAACGAAGATGAAATTGCATGGAGTGCCCAGCACTTGGTTCTTCACTGGGCAACTCCCACCTCATGGCTCCTCCGCCTAATTACCGTCAATCAGAGAAGAAGCATTTTGATCTTGCTTGCTCAGAAAGCAGAGATCACTCACTAACAGACTATTCCCTCCTGCTGATGTCTCTGGAAAAAAAAAAAAAAAAAACGGGGAAGTGATCTGTGAGCAAGTACATTCACTGCTGGTGCAGGAAGGTAAGTTCTCACACAGCCCTGGATTCCACAGGCATGGAGCACCATCAGCAAAGGAAACCCCTCACCCAGCTGTCTACCTCCCTCCTCCAGCACTACTGCTTCTCATGGCATGGAGCACTTGTTCTGGTGCCACCCGGCCAACTGTAGTTGTCTGTCTGACTGGCCAGCTTGCTACTTCCCTCCCAGTTTATCTCTCCACTTCAATTCTGCCTCCCACTATCTGAATTCCAAGGGTTGATTTTTTTTTCCTTGAGACCTGAAAGCATGATGGAAAGACATGTTTAGGGTTAATAAGTATCTCTATCAATAGAATATTCAATCAGTATGAATAACCATCACATTTCTCCCCACCCTTCTGACTGATGATAGCTAAATTACTTCTAAATATAGCCTTTAAAATCTGCATTAATCCTGTCTGCTCAAACGCATTCGGTTTATTGACAGCATGAAGATATAAGCCAAGCACCTGCATGGAACACAAGCTTATAAAATAGGAAATAAGAGCAATCCAGATGAAATCTGACTTCCATTAACCTTGTCTTTTTGGTTTGCCTCCTCTTCTGAAAACTCATACTACCACCAAATAATCATTTCATTATGGACAGCTCTGGACTCCATCTTAACTAAGGAATTGTACAACCGTACCACTTCCGTTCATAATACATTACTCTCCAGCTTGGAGAAAGATAACCAGAATGAGAGCTTCTTCTGGTGAGGTGAAGAAGGACAGCAATGGGATAGAACTTTCAGTGTCTGTTTCCTATTAAAATTATGTTCACAGTTCCAGTGCATCCAAACCCTGCAGCCATCACAAGCAATTCACATCACCACAGAAAACAATCCCTTTTACAAGCTTTGAGGAGATCTGGAAGACCTACTAGAGAAAAGAAGTCAATTGTCAATGACCACATCATGTATGTTTGCCTTCACCCAGAGAAGTTGGCACCCCGATCAAAAGCACAGGGTCTCAGTTCTTTTCACATGTACATAGCGAAGAACGTACAACCGGAGGCATTTCTTCTCTCTACAGACTTACAGCGAAGCAAAAACCCACCAATCTTCCATGGTGTACTGATTTGTTTGGAGTAAGCCCTCCAGAATGGCACCTGCAGGAGCAGGGAAGACTGGAGCCTTCAGCTACCAGCCTTAGCACCATTTAGCTGACACCGTGCTTTGAGAAATCCACAGTAAGCCTATAGATACACATCTGGAGTCAGTCTTGGTTTGCTCTGGTGTAAATTACAAATAACTCCATTAACTCCTGGAGTTACATCAAAGCCAGAGGTAAATAAGGCCCCGATCATGTTCCCTCTAGGACAGCCTGCCCATCACCATTGGGGTTAATGCACTTTGCTGCTGGTTCTGGGCTGTTCGCCATCACTAGTAATTGGATTGCAAGAGAGGCAGATATCTAGTTCCAAATGACATTTTTATCAATATCTGTCTGTTTACAGGTGTCTGTCATAACCTTCAAATACACTTAAATAACTCATTCATCCAAGCATTGAACATATGCTGGGAAGAAGATTCATCAAGCAAATGCATAACCACTGCTCAAGTTTCTGCCTTCTAAAAAAAATACCACTGAAAGAACCTTTGCTTGCCTGAAACTGGCTGCGTGGATTGCGTGACTGAGTCTTCACAACAGACTAAGTGGGACTGGTTAAACAAATATTTACCCCAAGAAGTGGTTTGGGGCTTTTTAAAATCCATTATTTTCAGCAGGAACTAGTTTTAAAAGATTCCAAAAGAAAACAAAATCCACTTTCCTGGAGAGTTCACTGTCTCTTTCCAACACAGTATTGTCTCCTATTGACACCCGTTACTCCCGTACCCTGTAAGTACGTAGTTTCGTTCTACCCACACGCTCACTGCAATATAAGGGTAAATAACTTCAATATTTCATCTCTTTTGAATTCTGGAAAAGACAAACCTATAAAAACTCAGAGCCATTTGTCTTTCTATGGGAAAAACAAACCTATCAAAATTGAGAGCCAAAACTTTTATCCTCCCCTGAACCAGAAAGCATTAGACCTTCTGGTCCTCAGCATGTTTATATACCTAGTGAACCTTGTGACCATACCTGCAACTGAACTTCTACTCCAAAATTCAAGTCTGTCCAAATAGCCCTGCGGCCAGCACAACCTACGCAGCAAAGCCGGATTTTGTATATCAAGCCAAAGGTGATTTTTTTCATAGTTTTAGTCCTTGTAACAGTTCTGACTGCAGGAATGCTGCACGCTCTTAAATTACAGAGCAGTATTTTAGTTATTTTTAATCTAATATGAATCGTGGCATGAATCACATCCAGAAGTACCAGCCATTCCTGGCATTAGCACCTTTACAACCCATACTGAGTGGTTTTATACAAGAGTTAAATGCTACACATGTAAAGCAAGGGAAAAACCTCCCCATGTGTATCTAAGCCTTCCGAATAGTGAACCATTTCAATCAGACAAATGACACTGTGGTACTCAAACAGTTAACAAGACCAATCTTCAACCTTCCCTGAGACAGAAGCACCATCAGACCCACTCTACAAGAACTGTCCAGAACATGCCATTTGTTCAAGACTTCAGGGAGTCACAGCAGGGTCCTAGTTCCTCGACTTCAAACGCAGGGAGGAAGCTTGGGGAGGTGCAGACAGCAACACTTGGAATTCTCATGACCATAGCCTTGCCTTTACAATTTCTTGAGAGGCTGGTTGTCAGGGAGGCTCAGAATTAGCACACAGTTAAACACTCTCCTGCAGTCACCTAATACCCTGATAAAGCCTGCTGCATGACTCTGCCTTGAAGGGAGCACCTCAGCCCTGCATCACTGACAAAGCCGGAGCAATTCTGACCTCGGAGGTTGTGCTATCCTTCCTTGTTTGTGATAAGTCTCAACGCTACTCGAAAGGTCTTTTTGGAGAGTTTGTGACACAGTGACTACATAAAATGGATGCAGGAGAAAGACACCTGCTATCTCTGGAGCTGACTACGGTACCTCTGCTCTCTTGGAAGCTTCAGTCCCCGTAGCCAAGCGATCGCTGCTCCAGCAAACCAAGGCAGGCTAAATCCTCACAACCGGAGGCAAGAGATGCAAAGAGTTAAAGGGCTCAAAAAAACCCCACAAGTCAGATTCAAATACACATTAAGACAGTCTCACAGTGCTGGAAGGAGGACAGGGAATCCCAGCTCTTGGACTAGCACCACGAACACCAGAGCACAAACAAGTACAAGTGCCACATTTGTCACGGCTGCTGTTGAAATGCCAGGTGGAGACAACATAACACTGCCAAGCCCGCTCTGCTGAGCCCACACTCACTTCAGGAATAGCCCCATCCCCAAAATGCTGATTCCTCAAACATTTCAGTCTCCACAAACTCATTTCTGTTTATTTTGCCTTGCTAATGACCTAACAAATTAGAAGAAGGCTTATGGGCATCAGATTAAAGCTCTATGATAATGTCTTTAATGTTTTACTTTAATATTAAATTTAATTAGGACAGCAAG
Source organism: Halcyon smyrnensis (assembly GCA_027560215.1). NCBI lineage: Eukaryota > Metazoa > Chordata > Aves > Coraciiformes > Alcedinidae > Halcyon > Halcyon smyrnensis. The sequence continues at coordinate 29,971 of JANHFZ010015555.1, read as the reverse complement.
GAGGTGGTGAGGGGGGAGGACTGCAACCTGGAAAGTGTCACCAGCAGCTTCTTTTCAACATCTGAATTGGAATGGCTTTTAGCCAGATAAGCAATTGCTCCAACAACAGACAGAGACAACCCATGCATGCAAGGTCCATATGCTCCTGCCGAGCCCCATCGAGGAGCTCTGGGAAGTCCTGTCACTTCCCACTGCTCTCCAAGCAGCTCCAAGAGGCACCCTGTGCTCACAGCACTAACCCCTCAGAGAACAGGGATCTCAAGAAGACAGCCACCCCCAAATCTCTGTCCCTCTGGCTTTCAAAGTAGCTGCCAAGTGTCACTCGTGGGAGGCAGCAGGGACAGAAAGCTTCAGGTTTGAGATCTTTCTGCTCTAGCTCAGCAGGGAGGATGCTCTCAGCCAGCTTCCTTCAAAGGCAGCCAGCCAGGCGCAGCTGGGACAAACAGGCCACCACGCTGGGGTGAAGGGACACAACTTAATACCCCCTTCTGTGAACAGAGAGGGTAAAAAGCAGCCCTTAGGATGTTCAGCACCAGAGCTCCTCGCAGCAGCACAGATGTTAACATTGACTGCACTACAGAGGAGCTCTTCTCCAGAGAGGCCCCAAGTCCCTGTGTTGTTTACACCAGCACTGACAGACACGTCCTGGTGACCCAAGGTCACCAGGTAGCACGCAGGTAGCTGCCCTAGGAGAAGGGAGCTCCCCAGCAGCTCATGTCCTTTACACTCACTCAACATAAGGTTACACAGCTTTAACTCCCCGTGACATCCACGCGGCTCTGAAGTACTGCAAGGTCCTGTCCTGAGGGGCACTTACAGCCAAGCAAGGGCTCCTAGAACTCAAACCCTGTCATTGTCATCAGGGCAGCAGATGACAAAGCCATATGTGGACAATCACCAGTGAGGCACCACTTGATCAGTTGCAGTTTAACTCTGCACATGCTGCACTAGTTCAGCAAAGCTTCTCTCTCATGGACAGAGCTGATAGTATTTAACAACTGATGTGCATCAACCAACTGGCAGGGAACTGGGGGCTGTGGTCCCTTCAGTGAATGCAGTTGCTCCAGACAGAGACATGCTGACAGCTGGAGCAGTCTGAACACTCCAAGCAGCAGAGAAAGCTGGTCTGGGGGTTAGTTTTTTTTCCTTGTTCTTTAAAGTGTCATCACAGTGATTCTCTTTTTAAAGCACCTCATATCCCCAGTCCATATGAAACTAGAGCAGCTTGCATTAGTAGTAGCTGTTGCATCTTACATTTACAGACAGCTCTTTGCCCAAGGATTACAGACTTTCCAAAGCTTAATTAAGCTGTAACCCCCCTCCCACCCCCTACCCTCCATAAGGTACATTAAATTCTCTGTCAGCATCTTTAAACTAAAGCAGTATTTTATAGTAGTTATGAATTAGCTGTAGGTTTCAAGTTCCTCAGCCAGGGCAAGATTCATTTCTCTCCTTTCAAGCAGAAAGCTTCAAGTCTGGATTCTTGGGGCTTTCAAAATACTGCCAGATCCTCAGATTTGACAGAGTTGTGTCTCTGACCTGTAGTCTTTATCTTTACACCTTTATCCTCTGGAGAGAGCAGTGGGATTTTCAGAGGTTATACCAAGGGCAACAGACACCTCTTTTGTTTCCACTGCCAGAGAAGCAAAGCAGATCACCTCCTTTAAGGCCTCCTATGGAAGTCAAGTGAAGTAGAATCCACCTCCTAAGGACCTGTCTATGCTACGGTGACTGCAGAAGAGTTGTGAACACAGAGCACCTCTGTTGGGGTCTTGACAGAGTTGACTGGGAAAGAGTACAAAACAGGGGGGAACAAACAAACAACAAAACACAGCACTTGTGATAAAGGGTACCCTACCTCAACCTTCATCTAACTGTGTTGCACTGGGCCCCATGGAGGAAACGGGATCATCTCAAAGCGTTGCCACTGGCTCAGCACAAAGGGAAGCCCAAAAGGCAGCCGTCTGATGCGCACAAGTGGAGACCCTGCCTTCTTTTGACCCAACCAAACAAGATCCCCACTTGCTACCCACCCTTGTGCTCAGCTCTCAACAGCTCCCTGCCACAATGAAGAGATGCTGTGCCGCTGGGTAGAAAAGGGTTATGAGTACAGGGTTTAAAAATAAATCAACTTTTGTGTTGTTTTGCAAGTAATCTATGAAAAAGATTTGGTTGTAAAAGGCATCGTATAAATGGAGGCACTATTATTGTTTGACAATAAAAAAAGCAAAACGGTTTTCTTGTATTTGCCTGGAATAAAACCATTTTGCAGATGTCTTCAGACAGGCTTTTTAACTGCTTTCCGCATCTTAATTTTCCCTTTTAGGTTTTTATTACATTTAAATTAAAATTATGCCTGTAAGCAGTCAAGGGCAACTTTGAACAAGTCTATGATTGCTGAACTTTCCTCCACTGTATCTTTCACCTTTGCTCAGAAGCCTGTAAACAAAGCTCTCCCCTTTTCTGATTCCCCTCCTCTTCTCCACTTCAGCAGGAATGCTTCTCCTACCCTTTGTACTTCCCAAGGGACTCCTTCCCATGGCACATTCCTGCTCGAATTACTCGCCACTACAGGAGAGCCAAGAGCCCTCCTGCATGTTTATCCAGAGCAATGCTCTTCAGGAAACAAATTCTAGCCCAAAGAGCTAGAATGCAAAGAGGAACAGGCAGCAGAGAAATCAAGGTTCCTTTTTCAGTTCAGATAATAGACGTTGTCAGAAAAAAACAGACAAAAAACCCAACACATCTTCTCAATGCAAAACTTTAGCTTCAATAAATCATCTTGGAACAGAACAAAGAGTTCTTAAAATACCCTGATAAAGTATCTTAAAATACATAATTTGTGTTATTAGATTTCAACAAGAATTTGGCCAGTAGTTTTGGTTACCACCAGAAGAGAAGAGAATTCATCATCCTCTTTTTCCTGAAAGCACAACTGGCCCCACTTCAACAGGAGCACCTCAGTATTTATTCAGTTTTCTAGTGATTTATAGTTGCTGAAAAATCACAACCAGGGGCTACAGTGATGGACAATATCCTCATAAGTGTCAATAAATCTGACTGCCCCACAAGAGAGGTTATGGGTGGACTGAAGTTATGAAGTAGCGCAAGTACAAACATTTGGCAACCCCTCGAAAATGCAAACTGCACCTAAATAACCAAAGCACACTAAGAATTACCAACAGGCAATACCTTCAGAGATCACCTCCTTGCTCCTGCACCTTTAGATTTTCAAGGTTCTTGCCTTCAGTGGGGCAGCTGCAATTGCTGCCAGCCAAATTAATGTGGCATGTTAAAGAGGAGCTCAGTGCACCTGCTCTCCACTAAAGCTTCTACTTCCCTTGCTATATTTATTCTTGTTTCACTCCATCTAAGTAAATGCTACGCAGACTGAAAGCTGCTCTTTGCTTATGGGGAAACAGTGAGAGCCCCCAGGTACATCCAAAGTACAGAATTAGGTAAATAATTAAGTTACCTCATATACTCTCAGTTAATTCCCATGTCTGGAGTTAGTGCATATTTTTGGAGTTGAATGTGTCTTGTTACATTAGCTATAACTATTCCATCAAAGTAATCTTCAGACTGTTTGGGGGTTCTCTTGACTAATGGAAGCTTCCCAGGATGGATTCTCCCAGGACCAACATACACCAGGAAGAGATGCCTTTGTGTAGTTAGCATTTTTGTTGCCTGCAGATGCACTGACAGGCCTGTGGAGCTACAACAGTCTCAGACTTCATCTAACAAAAGGTTCAAACAGCCCTTGTTAAAGAAGCCATCCCATTTTGCTCAGCACAGCCTCATCACCTGAAGATTTAGGAGAGGTGCATCACAACATATGCAAGCTGTCACACATACCACAGTCTGAATTACAAACAGTGCTCCTCTGCCAGAGGGAAGTGCATTGTGCACTTTCGGGCTCACCTACACAGGTAAACTGACCAAACCGTTTACCAGCTCTTCTGAAAGAGCCCACAGAGAGCTGTTTTCAGATACGCAGCACAGAGTATCTCGCTTTGCAATACCCACAAGAACCTGCTCCCCCATCCAGACAAATCCTGATGCATGTAAAATGTCAGCACAGAGATAGCTAAAAGCTTATCAGTAGCATAGCTAAAATTTAGTTTTCCTTTTCTAAAGCCTAAGGGCCAGACAAGGACAAACTGCTCCCACGAGGTACCACTCCACAAGCCCTAGCAATTGTTTACTTTTCTTACAGCCCAAATCAGCTTTCTAACAAGGACCACTTCAGGATGAGAGCTTTGTCCCTCATCACACGCCTTAACCACACTGCCCTGATTTTAAGTGCCTCTGAAATGCACAGGAGTGCCTGCGCTTCCCAAGTCTAATTTCTGTACACAAATGAATTAGGTGTTCAAGCTTTTTTTTGAAGATGCCATCATGATCTCTATTGGGAGGCATTCCTACATTACACCAGCTCTTCTGAAAGTTTTCACATACATTTGTAAATATACATCCAGTGTACTACAGGCACACCTGGAATGAAAAGCAGAGTAAGCCATCTACACACAGAACAGCAAGATTTAAAAATGCAGTGAAGAAACATAATGCTGGTAACCTATGATTTAGCCATGAGAGGTAACCAGCAGATGTTAAGCAGCTGGAACAAAGTAAGATTCTCCATATGGCTTCAAAAACCATCTTATTTGCATGTTTCTATGCAAACTGAAATGCTCATCAGGGATTCATTCAGATGCTCACACCTTCCCCCCCATCCATCCAAGTCTCCACCACCAGAGTAAGTCAAACCACACTGCTAACTTTATTTTCCATTTAAAGTGGAAGAATTTGACTTCTCTTTCACTTCTCCAGTCTAAGCTGGAATTCAGGAAACTAACACATTAACACAGAAAAACATGAAGACAAACTCAGCATTAGGCAGTTGTTCCAAATCCAAGATCAATTTAAAATTTGTTACCAAATAATATCTGCATGGCCACTTCTGTCCTGGGCCCCCTGCACTGCCAGGAAGCATTTCACACAGCTCCGAGGAGGTTTGCTCAGCACTGTTTTACTGCCCACATCAATACACCTTTCACCAATTTTAATGGTGAATGACTGTTCTGCTCATTGACGACTCAGAAAAGGTGTTCTCAGTAAAACTGCAATGACTCCATTACGCATATGGGGGATTTTTAGGAGGCCTGTCTCTGTGCTCTGCCCAAGAGATGCAACAAGTCTATTGCTCTTGATTATTTATGCGTTAACATTTGCCACCAAGAGACAGCTGTTTGCCCTGGAGGCTAAGAAGAGACTCACAATGCAAGTAAAAATATATAGTACTGATCAAGTTAAGCTAAGTACAATGAATGAACAGCACTAGAATATTAGCTCTAAGTAAACAACAGCTTCACAAGCTCATCAATTGGGAGGGGGTAGGAGGGGAGAAGAAAATACCAGCTACAGTCAGCAGATTGCTTGATGGCAAGTGTTAACACTTAAGGGTTTTGGTCATTAAGAGTTGCAGCAGATCAGCACGGAGGCCTGTGCTGTTTGTTTTACTTATCAACACTCAGGCTGCCTTTCTGGAAAGGGTGCCATGGCACACACACACTAACTACCCCATCACCTGCTCCAGCAAGGCATCCCTGGACACTCTTCAGGAGCTGCAGAGGGGGGGGAAAAAAAAAAGCACCTCTTGGCAGAGCCAGGAGACTCGCCAGGGATTTGGGCCCTGTGAACAGGTTGGCTGAGGGAACCCCAGCACACCAGGCTCGAAGGTCACCCCTTGCTCTGCATTCCCTCCTCCACTGCAAGCCTGCTTGAGGCTTAAAAATCTGACTGCAAAGCTTAAGATGATGAGGACAACTTTTATCATTAAATTACTGTTTTTTGCCCAGGAGAACACGCTGCATGCACAAACCACTGGTAACCTCCCCCCAACACACAGCAACCCCACGGAGGCAGCCAGAGGCCTGCTGCTCACACAGGGAAACATAGAGAGGAACAGGGCTCCTGGGGACAGCTTACCCCCCAAAATAAAAACAAAACAGAAACCCTACCTTTAAAGTCCAGAGAAACAGCCCCTATCCATTTCCCTCAGAGCTTTCAGGTCCCTTTTGATACCAGTCCTGAGAATCTTCGAGAGCCAGCCCCGCCCTCGCTGCCTCCCAGCAGGCCCCACGTGCGGGGCTCCTCCCCTTCCTCTCCCTGCCCTGGGCTCGGCTTCCTGCCCTCCCCTCACCCCTCACCCTCTCTGGCTCCCATGGCCTTCCCGCGTTCCCTTCCTGGCCACCATGGTCCCCCAGAGGTGTGCCAGCAGCCAGGACTGCCAGGGTGTGCCAGGTGGGTCACGGTGGGCAGGGGAGGGGGGGGACTCCTCTGAGGGGGGGTCTCCTCTTGTTTGCCAGCTCTGTTACAGCATCTCAACTCTTTACTTATTTACTTTAAAATAAAAGCTTTTTGGAATATGTTATCTGAGCTGTCTGGGCAATTGTCTCTTTATTGGCCCTGGACTCAAAACTGTCTCTAATTACAAAGGGGCTGCACTTTAACCCCCCTGGAATTTGAGCTGAGCCCACAGCAGTCTGATGGTACCGAGTTTGCACCAAGGCCTTTGTTTGTGGTGATGGAGGAAGGGCAAAGAGGAAGGGGCAGGGTGTCTTCTAGGGCTGGCAGCTCAGCTATGGATCCATCTTCTCACCATCCTGTAGGTACTGGAGTCCTGGCTGGACCTTCCTGGATCTGCTGAACCCGCCTTCCCAAAGAAGCCCCTTCAGATGGAAGCAGGGGTAAGACCATGTCTCTCTTTTCAGGGTTCAGATGATGTTTGTACTGTGTGCTGATGCCAGTCATGGTCCAGATGCGAAAGTCTTTCTAGAATGGGCTTTGTATGTCCTTTAGGTTCCAAACATGTTCATTCATAAGCAGCAGGTTCTCAGCCCACAGAGGGGAAGTTGTGAATCATAAATTAATTAATACTCAACGCAGAGCTGAAAGGAGAGCACACTGAGGTTTGTTTTTCTGGTTTGGGGTTTTTTTTCTGTTGCTCTCTGTTCAAATGTATGTAGCATTCTGGTATTTCTTAATACTTGTCTAATTAGTATTTTTTTTTGCTGAGCAATACTGCTCAGGCCCTGGTAAGAGCAGGATCCCGGTGTCATGTAGCTATCTGGCCGCTTTTGCTGCAGTTTCCTAGGGCGGGGATGAACAGCTTTCTGCAGGCTGCCAGCACAAAGTGGGTGCTCTTGTCCTGGCCAGTGGAGCTGTCCTGGCTGGCAAAGACAGGGTGGATGGGTTTGCACCACTTATCTTTTTTTCAAGTGGAAAGAGAGCAGAGAGGCTCTGAAAAAAAATGTAGGAGTTCTGGAGAGTTTCTACTCTGTGTCCTGATGCTGGAAGCACTGTGTGGGGGCTTCGTGGCCATCTCTGTGCCCAGCAAGCTTTCTGGGTCTGGCCCATGGCAGTGCAGTTGTCGCTCGGCTGTGGAGTGAGGATGTTTCAGTCCCAGGTGTTGCAGCCTGTGGCATTGTGACCTGAGGGTGCTGGTTCAGGTGCTGGCTGGTAACCAAGAGCAGTGGAAGAAAATGACAGTTTAGGGAGTAGGACCCAGGTGTGTTATACTGAATTACTAACCTCTGTACTCAAGTTGTAGCAGTCACCTACAGCAAAAAATGCAATACTAGCCAATCCTTAACAATTCCCAGACACTTCTACTGGCTATGCTATTTCTTGTTACGCTTCCAGGCATGAGCCCCGTTTCCTTATCCCCACAAACCTGCTTCAGCTTTGTAAACCAAGTGCCCAGACCCTATGTGGGACCTTCTGCCCTGAGTCCCCTTACACAGAATTTCCGTAACTTCTCTCTTGAGTTTAACATGAATGAAAACATGAACAATCTTGTGAATAGGAAATGTGGTGCTGCTTTGTATGTTTTTAGCACTCTGCATCAGGGATTAGATGCAGAACTCCTGTTGCCATAGTTTTCATCCCTCTGAGACTTAAACGTGTCACACAAGCTCAATGAAGTACACAACCAAAGCAGGGAGGAGACAGAGGTAGGCAACAAAGGAGAGAGCCACAAGCAAAACAGGAATCCTTTCTTTTAATTTCAGCCTCATGATTCAACATTTATGATGTCAATAATGTTAAGCTGCAAACAGCCAGCTAACAAAAGCCATGTGTGGGAGGGAGTTAAATCTGGGCTCAGGATGACTGGCATTTCTCGCCATCACTAGTCAAGCCTGCTTCTAAGACTTGTGTGTTCATTATGGACTCTTATTAGTACTGACAGATTTCCCAAAGGAGATGCCAGTACCAGAACTGGCCAACAGTCCCATTTAGTCTCTTGTGCAGCAGCCAGTGTCTGAATCTGGGTAGCAAAGGTAGGAAGTGGTTACTGATTCACGTAATTACAGCAGTCCCCAGAGCACCCTTGCACACTGCTAGTGAAGGTGATAATAAATGGGAAGGTGTCTGCAGGAGATGGTTTGTTTTATTTTCCCTCTCTGCGGAAGGTAAAGGGAGAAAGTGACATTTCAGTCAAGGAGGCTTTCTTGGGAACCTCACAGATGAGTAACAAATTGTTCTCTTTGACTGTGTAAGTGGTTCCAATCTGCTCTTGGGCTGTTAACTACACAAACAGCCCTTCAGTGCTAATATGCTGGGTGGCTTTGGTTTTGCTTGGATTAAGAAGTCAGCTGTTAGAGGGGGAGGCAAAAACCAAAGGAGGGCGAAGGGGAAACCTGAAGGAAAAATCCCAGTGACTCTGGGTAGGTAGAGTATTTTATTTTCACTTCACTGCAGCTTCATTTTCAGATACCAGTGACAAACAAGAAACTGCAGCACGTGCATGTTTACACCTTGTTCTCATTTCAGCTTCCCTCCTGGTGGCTCTTGTGCCCGAAGTAAATGCAGGAAAGGGAGGTGATAATAGAGCTACCGATTAACCAGCCCTGTGTGATTGACTGAGGTACAAGCTGGGTGGAACAGCAGTGCTGGTGAAAAGCCTCCCCCACCCCTCTCTTCTAAATCATATATTTTTCAAGTTCACATCAATTACTTCTGTTTCCAACTGGATAAACTCAAATGAGAAGGCTTTCTGTAATCTGCTGACAAGACAGCGAAGCACTTTTGTTAGCTCCTCCTGATGCAATATAAATTGGGTGTTTGCAAGAAAGAAATCTAGTGTAGAGTTAGAAAAGATTTTTTAAAAAACAGAAAGAAAAGGAAGGGAAGAGATTAAGTTAGAGCTTGTGTTAAAGTTCTAGTTCTGCTCCCTTGTGCCTGTTTGAGGCTACAGCTGAATGAGATGTAAATATGCTTGTGAAACAAAAGGTGTCTGCTTCTGTGGCTTCTTCTGGTGAAATTCCTCTGAGGACTGGACGTACCACAGAGCATCTTATTAACAGGACCTTGGAAATGGGAGTGGTAGAAAAGAGCAGCATCTGCATCCCCTGACATGGTGCTCTCCCTTTTCAGTGGGATACTTGGAGGATGCTGTGAGAAGTAGGACCAGGTGATGGTGTGATCATCACCTGCTCCTCATATGAAATGTGATGAAGCATCTTTCCAGGGATTGAGACCTATGGAGTCAGTTCTCTAGGGAAGAAAATGGAGAGAGACTCCATAAGAAATCTGCTGCTCTCTTTAAGTGAAGGCAGTTGAGGGTTAGCAGGTATGTTGAGGGATAAGGCAACGGTATCTGGTTTCCCTTTGTGCTGACTGTTCATTGTATAAGAAAAGCTGGGAGAAAAGGGACTGAAATGCTGGAATTCTGAGCTCTGATAGATACTCTGCTATCTTATGTTTGGGCTTTTATCAAGGTAAAGAAACTGAGACGTAAGGTACAGGACAGTTGGTTACAAGATGCCTTGTAGCCGCACTTTTGACAGGGATTTTGAGTTGAACACTGGACGGTTTTAACTCAGCAATGTAGTAATGTGTTTCTAGAAGAAATAAAACTGTTGCTTTAAACCTGAACCTGTCATTGAATATAAGTCAGGAAATACTGCAGAGGAGCTACCTCTCAGATGTAAAAATAATATGAAGGCAAGATAGAATTGGCACTGAAGTGCCTCAAGGTATTGGAGAGGCTTGAATCTGAAGCTAAATGTAGGTCTTGCCTGGGCCTCTTGAGAACAGGTCATCATTTTAATATTACTGCCCAAAGAACCTCGGTTTATTTGAATGGATTTCTTTGTGTGCTAAGTAGAAAGACTTTGGAGAAAGGATGGTTGGAGCACATGTTGGGCAAGTGATGCATCTCCTTTGTCTTCTTCGGGCTCCATGAGCTGAGAAGGTAGGCACCGTGACAAGGTCACTTGCTGTTAGAACAGCGGTGTTGTCGGTAGTACTTGAGAATTTTAAGAATTGCTGTGGTTCCTGCAGTTCACGCAGCAGCCTTGGCTTAAAGTGTTTCTCTGGGCTATTAAACTCTGTATGGAAGTCTTGAAAAGGTTTCGAGCCTTGAAAAGATTTGAGTGCTTCAGATTCGTCAGTGCTTGGTGCGATGTCTCTCTAATGCTTCAAGCTTCGTGTGTGGGGACAAAGCACGTGCACCAAAGGGAAGATGGATCTAATGTCTTGTTTGTGTGGAAAGATGAAAAAAGTGGGTGGAAAGGTGCATAGCTTTGCCCTTTTAGTGTAACTGGTATTAACCAGGCTTCTCTGAAACTCTCCATCACCTCGATACGCTCCTAGGATGTTTGTGTGGATTGTTTGGTTCATAGTTTCTTCCTGCCGATTGTTTGTGCATGTGTGACACTGCCTACTGCGCTGCTGGGTTTGGGTACCAGAAACTGAATAGCGATCATAACTGTGGTACAGTGAAAATATGCCTGGATTTAGACAGGTGTTCGTGAATAGTTTTCTTCTGAAATTAAATTCTTAATGGATAAGAAAAAGAAAGCTTGATCAGAAGTGTTGAAGACTGTCTAACTTTCTGCCAGGGAGAGATACGCCACACTTAGTCTGTGCCACAGGCTAGGGAGTTTGTTTGGCAGGGAATTTGTTTGTAACGTGTTTTTAGTTCTTTTTAAAATAAGATGCGAAACTGTCTGCAATGAATACATAATGTTGGAGGGAAGCAGGCTGGGTGTTTGTGGAGAACGGGAGCGGGAGGTTGGTGCATTATTGGAGCTCTGGGCATAACCTTGGCAGAGGCTGCTTGCCTCTGACATCTTGCTAAGCAGCCCCGTTATGGGAGATGACAGGTCTGGGGGTAGGAGAATATAAAACTTGTGTTGTTAAAAGCTTGACGAACTGTTGCTCCAACAATTTAGCCTTGCAGAAGGGATTTGCCACAACAAACTTTAACAAATGGGTTTGGGGGACTGATGTGTTCCTAGTAAATCCTCAGACGGGTGGGCGTTCGCTGCTAAGGCTTTGGGGTGGCTGTGTCATAGCAGGGACCACGAACTTGAAGGGACCACGTTGCTGAGGAGCCAAAGTTCAGGCTGCATGGAGCAGACAGTGCCTACAGTCCTTGCTACCCCCTCAGACATGACTCCTGCCGTTAACACTGTGTGAAGTTAACACTTGACAAGACTGTCTGCATGATGCTTGCCATCTAAGCTCCTTTGTATGTCTCTTCATTAGGTTCCATGCTGCTTTTTCTTCATAGTCTCATGTTCTGAGCTTTTAATATAAGGAGAGCACATGCCCTCACACCAACCCTCTTCTAGGTACTGGGAGCTGGCAAAAATTGTTCTGTGTGCTCTTCAGGGGTTAGGGACTGCTGCTGTGTGACTGGAAAATTGGGAAAAGGCTGTTGAGTCATCCAGTCTCTGCAGCCAGACATTGAGAGTTGGGAAACGATGTCTCAATAGGTGTTTAACCAACCTCCAATGTTCCCATGTAGAACTGAAAAGCTTCTCAGTGGAACTAATTATGCTTCTTATGACTGACGAAGTTACTTTTACAATGCTGAATAAATACCAGTGAGATTTTAATTTCCTCCCACAATTATTTATGATACTAGAAAACTTAATCCGGGTTTGTTTATACCCGAGGAGCTCAAGTATAGCAAGAACATTAGCAGTAATCAGAAAAACAGCAGCAGGTTTAGCTAAGAAAGTTTCACTCTGATATCCTTCGGACTTTGTAGGGGCTAGATGCAAACCCCTTAGCAGGTGATATTCTTTGCGGTAAATGTCATTTTTTTCCTCAGGGTTGTTCCCCAGTGTCTTGCTTTACTGCAAATTCTTAGTTGCCATTAGAAACCCAAACTGATGATTTTAACAGATTGAAACTCACTCTGAAAGGAACATTACTGGAGGTTTTAGTACAATTTTTCTCTGTTTGAAACTACCTAAGGCCTGCAACCATATCTGTTGCCTGAAAGGAGGAGTGTTTTCTGTCGTATCAGACTCAACAACCTCCCATTGAGCTTATTTTTTTGTGATCTGCAAGCGGTAGCGAGCTGAAAAACTCTGCAGCGGTTGTGTGCAAATCCATCCCCCGCTCTTCTCCCAGGGCTTCTGGAAATAGCAGAGGAGTTGTTACACATCCCAGAGTGGCGGAGATGATCATCATCATTGATGTTCCGAGGGAGCAATGCCAAGTGGGAATTCAGGATGCCCTTTAAGAAGTTTGGATGTCTGTTGCCTTTGCTTTTCTTTTGGTTCCCTCACACAAGTTCCCCCCTTTCTTGCATATTTAATTGGAAAATCAGCCGTCTATAGAAGGAGCAGTTGGCTCTGCAGAGACAAGTCAGTTGACAGGTGAGTGTTGGAAGGACTGAGGTCACACTGACATCAGTGGTGGTGGTTGAGTTTTCAGTGACAACTGTGCAAAGGCTTAAGGGTCAGAGAGGAAGATAAACTGGGGGATCTAAAAGAGTATCTGTTCAGGGAAAGGAAAAGTAGTGGGAAGTTGCAGACGTTGCTGTTTGTCCTCAGGCTCTCTTCTGTGAGGCAGTTGTGCTGCTTCTGAGTGCAGAGGGTGGTTCTGCTGGTATCCACAGCACAGCTTCCTCTGCTTCCTCCTACTCTGGTTGTGCCGTATGGGTAGGATGCCCTGGGGGGGGGGGAATATGAGATGAAAAACACATGAAAAATTCAAGGAATTTTTTTATTAATAATGATTTTTAAACCTCCATATGTTTACATTGTTACTAGAACCAAACAACAGCCTCAGCAATAAGATGTGAAGGATATGTAGTGTTGCTGTGTTAGACATGAAACTGAAGTCCCGCTCCAAAGCACTGCCTGTGGTGCAAGGGGAGAGGAGGGACTGGTGCAATGTCTTAGAGGCTTGGGACCCCATACATTGGGTATGAGTGAAGTACAGCACTTGCACAGCAGCTCTGCCTTCTGCCAGCTCCTGTAACAACCTTCTTCTCTGGAGTGGGTGACTGAGATGTAAAGCAGGCTGTGTGCCCTTGGCAACCCTTTCCTCTTGACATCAAGCATGATTTTGTCCCGCTCTTCAGATCTTTCCATCTCACAAAGGTTTCTAGCACTTGCTCGTTACTGCTGGACCTGTTTGGACTCCAGTGTAGCCAAGTCGTTGCCTGCTGCAGGCAGGGTCATGTGAAGTTGCAGCAGCTGTGAGAAGTCCAAGTGCCTCAAGCCTACCAGGCACCTGGGATCCTAGAGTGCCACTGGACTCCACCTCTGCTTTCCTTGTTAGCTACAAGGCAGTGGAGTTTTTCTTTTCTGTAGACTGGGCCTTTGAATCTCGTTTTTACATTCTCTTCCACTTTCCTTTTTCGACTTTGTAAAAGAAATTCACGGCTGAGGCAAAGACAAGGAAACACTCTGTGCAGGATGTCCTTGTTGCCGCGCTGAGCATCTGTGCCACAGGCAAACCCATGGCTGGGGCCACTCGCAACAGTTTCCTGTCTAAGGCAAGCAGTGATCTGTAAATTGCACTCCTGATGTGTAGGGCTGAGGAGATTACAAGAGGAGCAGAACACTGAAGATGCTCATGAGTCTGTCCTCACAATATTTGGATGTTTTATTTCCAGCCATACAAAATAAACATTTGCCTCCCCTGTATGTGAGATGCCTCGTCTGTAGTAGAGGGAATTTCTGTGCTGAATCGTGCGAGGTGTGGAAGGTAAGAGCATCTGGACATTTGCCCCTGAAACGGAGTGGTAGGTGATGGTGGCCACAAAATCCACAGGAGTTCCTTCGCTTCAGTGTGGGAATCGATGTTCTGCAAGGAGCCAGATCCCCTGCTTGTAAATCAGTTCAGCTTGTAATATCTGTCAAGTGTTTGGGGACACCTGGGTATCCGATGCTGTATAAATGTCAGTTGTTATTACAGTTTCTTGCTTGGGTTATTGATTTCTCTTGCTGTTATCACTGGGATGGAGTGATTTGAGGTCCTTGGTAGATCAGCTCATCCTCTTCCAGCTTGTCTTGCATACACCACCATACTGTGAAGCCCCTTCCTCTGAGCAGCAGCGCAGTTTGCCTGTCTCATAACCACCTACAGCTTTTCCTGCTGTAGCTTTTTGCATCCCTTCAGCCCAGTAGGTTAAACAATGCCCAGCTCCTGAGTACATACTCCTTGGGGCACAGAATATCTTCTGTGATCCTTGTAGTGATGTTCTGTGGACTTTGGATCTGCTTCTCCTGCAGTGCACACATCTACACCCACTTACCCTTTACCCTATAAATTCTGCTCTTCTTTGAATTAAAATATGCTCAGCTCTGTTATTTTGGTCTGAAGAACAAAGATACCGTTCTATCTCCCAGCAAATGTGCTGCCCTAACCTTTGAAAGACCAGCTGTGAAATACCAACCTTTGACAGGATCTGATCCCCTTGGAGTGGGTCCCTGCACTGTTTTAGCTTAAACTAAAGCTGCTTCAGTTGAGGGGGGGTGTGGATATGAATAATATTGTTCTTCTCTCCTTTCCCAACTCCAGACAGCCTTCCCTGTCCACCCTTTTCCTCTAGTACCATCGTATGAAGAAACTTTCTTCGCTACTCCAGAAAATGCTGAGCTTTTAAGGGCAAAAGGGCCCAGTTTTGGTCACTTAGGCAGGCTTTATGAAAAGCCCTGATGTCTAAGTCTTTCTGTTCTGCTAAATCAGTTGTGCCAAAGGCATGAAGACATGGGACTTAGCGGGTGGAGACGACTGTGCTCAAGTTAACAGGGCAGGTGTTACACTGTCTTTCAGAGGCACACGCTCTCTGAACCTCTTTAGTGCTTTAAAAACCTTTCCTGACTTTCCCAAGTCACGTGGCTGTTTAAGTGCCACTAATGTGGCACTAGTGCCACTAGCCCAAGGAGTGCTCCGTCTGTCTTCCACTAGCCATGCTAAAACTGGTTTTAACTGGTACACTGAGTGCATGTGGTTTTTGGGTTACCTGTGAGCAGGTCTGTCTGGTGTTACAAGTGTCATGAGCCACAATACTGAATAGATACTCAGCTGGTGTAAATTTGCTGCCTGGCAGTAGCAGGGGATGTTGATTTTTAGAGCTGAAGGTCTGGTTTGCTCATCTCTTCAATTAGTATCAGATGTTTGCTTGGAAGCCCTCCTTGGATCAACATGTTGTACCAGGTGCTTTGGAAACACAGCCTGAGAGACCTCGGGTCCCAAAGAACTTGCAGTCTGCAGGCTATTAGAGGTGACTGCTGCTTGAGTCTCATCTGCTAATGTGGACTGCACCTTGGATTTCTGCCCTATCACCCAGGTAAAGCTCAGAACCACGGCTTCCAAACAGTAATCCGCTGGCTGTGCTGGAGCTCGCTGATGGAAAGCCTCTGGTCTGTCAGCTCCAGCCACAGTCGGCATCTCGTGCCACATAGAGCTGCCCAGCCACGCTCAGAATCAGAAACATGGTTACGTGACTTGACCAGGACAAAGAGCAGGTTGGTGTCAGAGGCAGCAGAACTAACGCTTCACAGCTCATAGGCTGCCATCCTGCCTGCTGCATCTCTGCGCTTCCTGGCAGAGCGTTACCAAAGTTAAGCAGTTCTAACAGAGCAGAAGAGGCGTGAGGTTCCTCTGTGCTTGGCAGGAAAACTCATAGAAACATGAGGAGGACAGGAAAGAAGAGTCATGGTCACCTAAATGTGAATGAGTCACACATTTATGGGTTCCTTTCTGGGTTTTGTGTGCACTTGGAGCAGGGGACAATAAATCAGAGGGTTTTTACATCTATCACAAAAGCTGACATTGCTGAAATAGCGCATTATTGCAAGGTGCCCCAAGAGCTCCTCAAAGAGATGCAGCTGGACTCTGAGTATGGCAGCCGAGCGATTACCAGGACCCATCAGCTGCTGCTGGAAGGGCCGTAGGAAAGTCAATAACTTATTAGCGCTAGTTTCTGGGTTATCTGCTTTCCTGAAGAGATTCTTTTCCCCGCAGCTCAAGGAAACGGTGCTTTTGTTATTCAAAGTCACAGATTGTCATCCCCTTTTCTGCTCCCTGCTCAAATTCTGGTGTCTGAACACAGCAAGACTAGGTCTTTAAAAAAAAAAAAAGCCAGATCAGATATTGTTCCTGAGGATTCTTTTTCTTATGCTGATGCTGTGACAAGGGGATGATGCTGACCACGGAGTACTCTGGCATGCCCATGTGGGTTATCTGAGAGGGTCCTAGGAGATGGTGTCCAATGCACAGGATGGTACAGACCCAGCTTCTTAGTCTTCATGTCATCAGTGGTTTAGATAGCAATCCCCAGATGTTCCTTCTGGCTTGGGACTGTTCAAGCACCACTTCTGACAGAGCTGCTTGATAACAGTTCTTGGCATCCAAATGTGCTTTGAAGATGATAGTGAGAAATAGTTGAAGGAAGTGAACCGTCTCCTAAATAAAGATGCAAGGCAGATAGAGATAATCCCTGTGTGTTGAGAGCATGAGACGAAAGCGTGTTTTCTGATGAAGTAGCAGGGAGGAAAGAAGTCCCTGCAGTTAATCATTGGGGTGGGTACCAGCTATGCAAGGAAGAAAAACTATTCGACCATTCAAACTTGGGGGAGAAGAGGTGTTCTCCCATCTGTCCCAGAGCCTTCTAAACACTGAGTGAAGATGTTGTCCACTAAAGAAAACTCTTGGAAGCTAGACAAGGGTAGTAGATAAAAGAGGAGCTTGATGCTTGGAACTGGATTTTCACAAGGGGAATTCTCCTTTGCTTCTGTCCTCCTCCTCCATGTACACTAAATTAATTTACTTACTTGATGGACCATAATATCTCTATCACCAGGAAAGCAGAATGTATACAGCTTTTTATATACGTATTTCTTGCACCATTAAACTAGTCTCCCTATGACAGAACCTATGAATAAGTTCCAAGAGGTAACCTGGAATGTTTTAGGGCACAGCTTTCTGTAAGAAATTTATATGTATAGCTGCTCTTGGCAACTCCTTAGTATGCAAAACAGTAAAAAAGTAGAGTCATAAAATAAAGGGGGGTGCCTATATCTAACACACTGCCTCTGTGGTGGGCTAGGATCACATCTTGCTCAGAACCCTTTGGCCCTGGTTTGTTGGGCAGCATGACGTGGAGTTTAATGAGGCCTGTGGGCTCACGGTGACTGTAGCTGAGGAGGTTTGTCCAAAGGCAGAGTGTGTTTGCAGGAGCAGCTCTGCTGCGTTCCCAAGTGCCCTGAAACCTGTGAATGATTTAACCAAGGGCCTCTGGCCTTAGAGCATTTTTACATGTGCTCTGAAAATGAGCAATTCTCAGCTGGGTGTTCCACTTCACAGCCCCGTGCTTCCCACTTCCAAAATTGCCTGTGCCCCGGCTGTCTCCCTTCCCAGCCCTGTGTCTCCCCAGCTGCCAGGGTGTGCTTCCATCTTCCCTTCTCCTGCTCACCCTGCTACCAGCAGATGAAAAAAGGGGGTCAGGAGGCTGGAGACAAAAAGCTTGTTAACAAAATTTGTTTAAACATTTATCACCTCTGCTGCTGTTCCTCTGTACTGAGAGCACATGACAGGGGGTAATTTATGTCCTGAAATTACAATCCATATGAATTAGCCTGGCACAAATACATCATTTCCTAATAATATAGACAAGATGCTTTGAGGAGTGATGATGAGAACAGACCTTTCCTATATGTTCTCCTTTATCTGCTAAGCAATTATTTAATCATTGCAAGAAAAAGATACAAAAGGATTTTTATTTCCCTTCCTCCCTACCCCATAGTACAAGAAGTGCTGCTTGGAGCCTGTGGTCCAGAACAAGGCCCAGAAATAACAGGAGGAGATTGACTTCTGTGCTGACACAAACGTGCACACCAGGGAGAGTGCCCTGCCCAGGGTTAGGCTTTAAGGGAATGTCCTTTCCTGTACCTTAAATAGACGACTTTCAGCTTCCTCGCTGTGTGGTTTATTTCCACCCAAAATTCTTCACGAAAGCCACCTTCCTCCCCTGCCTGTTGTACAGCAGCAAGCCCAGGGGGTTGCTGAAAGATTTGGGCCTCTTAGGTTATTGTGCAGTATTAATTCTTGAGTTGTGAATTAGTGGGGAAAACCCTGGGCTAGGTTTTTTCTCCCTGTTTCTTTTCCCTGGCTTACTGACTTCCCTGCTCAACCCTGAGGTGCTCAGTGACAGGAGATGTCTCTCACCCGTGTGTGGGACCTGGCCTAATCCTGTTTGCCTGGTGTTACCATAGTCATAAGTAATGATGAAGAAACTTCCTTTGAATTCTGTTTGATAATGTGGTGTCCTTGCAGAGCTCATGATTGGAAGGGTCTGGTTGAGCTCACCAATGCTTGGATTGGTTTCTTTGCTTGCAGCACTTAGAGTGCCAAAATTCAGCCAGAACCCTTGGAGGAGCTGCTGTTAGGAAGGATCAGTGCTGCTCTGGAGCAGCCATACCTGCTGCTTGCTCAGATTGAGATGTGCTGTTATCTCCTTTTTTGAAGTGCCTCAGAGATAATGGGAGAGGTCACAGCTCTGCCATCTGTAAATGGTGAAGCCCCTTGTCCTGGGGATGTGGCTCAGTACAGTGCCTTTGGAAGCAGTAAGTTAAGGTGAAATGCTTAACCTATGGTTAAGGTCGTGCTTATCTGCTTTCCAGTATTGGGGCCTCTTGTGCTGTAATGCTAGTTAGAGATAAATTGCAATATGACTTCACCTGAAGCCTGGTTTCTTTGCTTAGTGGCTGTTGGATGTCAACTTTCTTAAGCTTTCTTGCCTGGTTTCTCCCTTCGGAGCTGTCGTATGACAGTGATCTGCGGTCGTGCTGATGCCTTTTGTATTATGCTGCCAATTTATTATCTCCCCAAGATGTAATAAACATTATCCAAATGCTTCTGGAGGATGCAGAAATCACAAATGCGTGAGGGTCTGCGGGGGAAAAAGGAAAAAAAAGCTCACAGAGGTTTTTCATCAATTGTTTAACCTTGTGGCCTTATAGCAAGAGTGGAGTGAGAAATTACTTCTTTCCTCCTCCACACCATGGTGCAGTGACCTTGCTGGATAATTACCTTCAGGTTGCTGCCACAGCCAGCTTGAGCACAGTGAGGGAGAAAATAAAATCTCCTGGATGTCAGAGGCTGCTTAGGTGGCGGGTGTCACTTCTGGGTGACAAAGCACGAGCACTGAAATCATGTCAGAATAACCTGTTGACACCATTAGCAAAACCTCCTAAATAAGCAGAACAGGATGATCAGTTTGCTCTAGCCTTAGCCAGGCGAAACTCCCTTTTACTCCTAGGTGTAATTTCTGCTAAGAGCTTCTTGCCGTCCTTGGACACAGGGGTTCTGTTTGCATGTCCCCGTGTGTGCTGGCTGTCACAGCCATACCTTCTGAGGAGCTTTGCAGGGGAAGGGAGATCTGAGGGCTGGAGGCACAGCAGGATTTCTCCAGTTGTAGGGAAGGTGCAGAGCAGAACTGGGAACTTCAGGATAAGAACCTAGGGTGTGAGATTGTGGTGATGTGATTTCGAGTGATGTGAGTTTGTTCAGGCAGTAATTAATTCCCCTGTTTAGCCCACTCGCTGCTGCTCCTGCTCAGGACTGGCTTGATGAATTCAGTGTTTTCATCGCAGCTTTGCAGGGCTTGTTCCATCCAAAGCGATGGTGAAGAAAAGCCTGTTGGAGAGGTGTTGTCGGACCAACACTTATTTAATTTTGTTTGATTTTTATAAAAGAAAAAGGCCTTATCATAAGGCCCTTGGCAACTTTGTGCGATTGAGATGTAAAATCCATGACAACAATAAAAAGCAGTCAACCTACCAAGCAATGTGCATTAACTTAACCAACCGCTATGAAGCCTTTCAATGACACAAAATTAATAATAAGAGAATACGTTGTCATGTGATGAGTTGGCTTTCATTGTGAGTCTAAGTGCATTAACACATTTACAACCTCGGAATGAATTGTGTATCTTGTGGCTGTGTGGGTTCCTAATTGAGATTTGAACTCCTCGATACTATTAGCATGCAAATCACAGAGAGTGGGAATAATAATGAAAACGATCTTAACCTACTGAACTACAGGAACAATACCGTAGCCAGAAAGGGATGATCGTGCAAGTAGGATGGTAGTTTAGCTTCTGGAGATGAAGATGAGTAGAGCACGGAGAAGCACGCTTGGCCTGCCTGGCTCTCTGTGGGTGTAGTGTAAGCTGTGTGAACACCCCTTCTTTCTGTACCCCACTGAGACTTTGAGCAAATGCCTCGGCACTGAAAAGAGTGAAACAAAATGATTTTGCATTTTGAAACTGATTAACCCGAACTGTGCTGTCAAAGATTTAGTTTTATTGGCACTGCTGCTAAGTTGGGGGTCTCTCTGCTCTTTTTCAATGGTATCATTTACAGTTGTAATTAAAGAAGATGACCACTCCAGCTAATAATTTGTTTCATGATGTATCAAAGTCTCTAGTAGAGCAGGGATGAATTATACCCCTCCCATAGTCATGAATTACTGGTGAAATCATTTCAGTCTAACTTAACTGAACAGAGTGACAGGGTCAAGCCTCCTGTTTTCTCTGCTGATGTGTTGAGCGGAGAACTGTCTTTCTGAAACCTGCAAGTGCCACATTCTTCCAAACCTCGCTGCTACTCATCCCCATGAGGGATGGAGGGAAATAATGTAAAAGATGCTCCATATTGCATGTTCAGGGGTTGACAACTATTAAAACCTTATCGTGTTTATCTGCTGCCTTCAAATGGGGCTGCCAGACTGAGCTGGCTCCAGACGGAATCTTCCCGTCAACCATACACCGTTATCTTGGATTTCTAATGAGATGTCCGTTCCTTTGCTCCTGATGGTCCACTTTAGCCAGGGAAGAGGATTATCATTCTTACTTTATTACTGATGACAGCATGAGATTTTTCAACCACCTGAAAACACTGTTTGGCTGATCACTTTCTTAGTTATTGGGTTATTGTGAATTATGGAGTTCTTTCCTTCTACTCCCAGCAGATTACAATGCATTTCCTTGAGGCTGATCTCAATGTAAAAATCAAATCCTGTCTCCATCTCTAATGTGGGATGTGATCTAAGCACGAACTGACGTCGAAGAAGCTTAATGAGAAAAACAGCCACAAATACCAGGCTTTGGGTCTCATTCTTTTCTCTTTGGGGGCCTGAGCTGAACACCGTGAAAACTTGCCAGCGAATTTGATGGGCCCGGTTACAGAGGCTTTTCTAGAGGAGCCGAATTCCCAGAGTCACTTGTGGAATGTTGGTTTGGCATGTGAATACCAGCTCTTCTAACAGTGTCAGCCCTGGGCGACAGCCCAACAGAGCTGCTACTCCACGCAAGTCCTTGTCCATAATCCTGTTTTGGAGGGCTGAGGTACAATTGCACATAATTATGTGAAGGGTATAAAACCCACCTGCAGTGCACGTGGTGCTTAATGCCAGTGTGCTGTGAATCTCTCAAATACCTGTACAATCATCTTTAGCTTGGCTTTCTTATCATCACTATTTCATATTAGGCATGGCAAATAAGTAACTTGCTCTGTTCTCTTTCCCCTTATTTGTTGCCACGGTTGGATTAAAGTGTGGGTTGGTTTTTTTTTTTAAATAAATGAAAATGTAAATTGCATTTTATTTTCTTACCAGCTGCTAACTCTCTGAGACAGATTGGGAGATCAATTATCACAGCGGTGAATGAATCTAATTTTTCAATATAATTTACGGTAATTCCATATTCTCTGCCCAAGAAGCAAATAGTGCTGGCTTTTTTCCAAAAGTCAGCTTAGAAAGAACAACAAAAGAAAGCTCACAAAACCAGCAGCATGATGGTAGCAGAACAGCAAGGACTCCTGGTCATTCAGAGGTCTTGAATGCTGTGCCAAAGGCAGGCAGTGTAGTACACAGGTGCTCTCAGGAACCTTCTGGGGCAAGTTCCAGACTTCCCTTTGGAAGGGAGAACACCACAGATGAATTCTGAATATTTCTGTAGTTTGGGGTTTTTTTGTGGAGGATTATGGCTTTTGGGATTACTTGACTCCTATGCAGTATAACCGGCATTCCTTGTTGGACTTCACTGAGCTCTGGACCATGGTCCAAATGTCAGATTCATCCTCTTAGCTGTCACCACTTTTGTCTCTTAAACATCCACTATATGGGGCATGTTCTGCATCCACCAGCCCCAGGTCAGACTGCTGCAGTGGCTGCTTGTCCTTAGCATGGGGCCTGCCCTCCGGGACAGGGCAGTTGGCCCTAGCAATGGTCAAGAGGCAGGATGGCAAATCTGTCTGATTATCAGTTTCCAGGATGTCACATCTTTCCTGGGTACCGCTTCAGTTACTGGTTCCTATGGATACTGTTTATTCTTTGTGTGGATTCACACCCAAACCCATACAGCCCAGTGTAGTGGGGATCTCTCACACTTGTGGTTGTAGAGCAGGTCTCCATCTGCACCTTTCTGGCCAGAACCTGCCGTGCTACCTCCCAGGCAGGCCTGGATTGGCTGTGCCACCCGATGCTGACGGGGACTGCTGCAGTCTCTGGCACATGCTGGGATCCAAATGTACCTCTCAAATGTCACACGGTCGTTTGTAATCATGACCGGTTTATTGACTAACACTTAGTAGAGGGAATTGAGGCAACTCAGTTTCATGTGGATGGCCCTTTCATTTTCCCCCCCGCTCCCCCCCTGTTTTAGCCCCTTCTGGCACTGGGGACAGGTCCTGGAAATTCGTGGAAAAAACTTAATATACCTGCTGAAATTATATTTTGCTAGTAAGGCTTCTTGGATTGCAGTCAGGACAGCACCATTTGGCAGGGGAGGCCAACACCATAAGCAGTTTTTGAGCACTGATGTCATTTATTGAGAAGTATGTTGTTTAGCGTGCACTTGAAATGTGTTTAAATAATTAAAATAAATGGCATGCATAAGTTAGATGGTGGAGGGGAAAAGCAAAAGAGGTTGCAACACTTGTTCTCTTCATTTAAAAACTCAGTAACTAAATCTCACTTCAGTCTACCAGGAATACAAATAGTGCAATTAATTGGCAGTAATTTAGAAGACCTACATGCTCCAGGACATGCAGATTGGAAACAATGAATTTCTTAATGTCAGCAATGGTTCTGCACATGGCCTAAGATGCAAGTAAGCAGGGAAAAGGTTTTACTTACTTTTCCCATGTTATTTATGGCTTATCCTCACACAGTGACAGCACATTATTGCTTGTTGCATTGAAAATTCCTTCTTAAAGCTGATCGGATTGATTTCTCCCATTTCCATTAATGCACAAAACAAGAAATTATTGTGTTTTTACAGTGTAAAGTGGACCGTGAATTTAGTAACTATTTAAGCTGTAGCACAAACACTTGAAGCTCTCGGAGAACACAATAGCACGAAAGAGGTCACTTGCCAGGCCACAAAATTTTCTTTTTTTGCTTGTTCACTGAACAACTGCAATTTCTCTGTCTTTTTTTCCTTGTGTCTGTACAATCACAATGTCCTTTGCAGCGTCTGTGATTTTCCATGTTAGAATTGAGACCTCTTTTCTCCAAATGACAAGTTCAGATGAAGTAAACACCACACCCTGCATTTTTGTGCCATTTGGGGGATGTGCTGTTTCAGTTCTGTGATAGATGGAAGGAGCAATGTCTCCTGACTTCACCATACTCTGCAGAGGTAGAAAGTGCTTCTGAACACACGTGGATTGCACAATGTAACGCGTAACAGGGGTACAGAACTATATTTCAGTAGCCAAAATTCCAGCAGTAGATGTGACAGTTGGTGTGTTACCGGATCTGTTTAAATGTATATGAAATGCTCTGAGGTACAGAACGGGTACAAGGCTCTGACTTTGGGAAGTCACTTGTCTTGTTGGGAAGATGGAGCGATGCCACCAATTTTGCCTCTGTAGTTAGCAAGCTCGTTGGGACAGACTTGTCTGTTGTGTGCATGCAGGGCACAGCGGGGTCCTGGAATTGTTCCTGTTCTTTTGGAGTTGTTCTGTTATAAAAACCAGTGGTGGCTGAACTGGCTGAAAGGCCTGCGAGAGACTTGCTTTGATGTTCAGAGTGGGAGATTGGGCTACGTGAGGTACTTTCTGGAGCCTATAAAAGTCAGTGCGGTTAATGTTCGCTCTTTGTGTTAGCGAAAGCAGGATCTGCCCACACTGTTGGGTAGTGTTCAGGGATCTGCATCAACTCTACCTCATTCTGTGACATTTGCAAAAGACTTGATTGTTTGCACCTCTGAGCATTTAGGGCTATAAATATTTATTAACGTCCTCTCAGACATGTAGCACAGCTAAGGCAGAAGTGACCTTCCCCGTGGCTATGACTGGGGAAGAGGGGAGTCCATTCCCCTGAACAGCTCTAAAAGCACAGGGTTCGCAGCCCCCGATACTTCAGCAACGTACAGTGGAGCAGAAAAGAGCTGGAGGAAACAGCAAGGGTCAGAAAGTGGGAGACGGGGGGCTGCTGAGAGCAGGAATAGTTCTGAGCTCAGATGGCAGCACACCCAGGCTGAAACTTGCTTGCAGAGCTCTGCCACTTCAGGGCTGTGTGGGCTTTGAATTGCTTTCCAGTGCCTCTTCATTAAGGTAGATTGTCTTTGCAGCCTTTAGAGAGCAGAAGAAACTGTTCACTTCACCTTTATAAGAATTGCATTAGTTAGCTGCTGGTAGTAACTAACAGAGTTTTTTCTTTAGTTTCAGTTACGTAGTTTTAATGCTCAAAGTCCGTATTTTAAACCTCCTGGACACCAGTAAGGGATTATTTCCTTTGCCTGAAATAAGCAGTTATTGGCTGTGGCGTGACAGGATGGCAGGAGGTTCTGCTAGTGCTGGGACACATGGACCATCAAGATGGGAGTGATCCAGGCACCGTGTAAAGTACTTGCATAGGAACCCATGTCCTGGCCACTGGTGGCACTGGAGGCTGCAGGAGGTGGAGGGGGAGCCTGGCTGTGCTGCGGGCTGTGAGAGGGTCTGAGAGTCAGTGGATTGACCAGGGGAAGTGGTGGACAGGGCAGGAGTAATGTTCTTAATTTGTGGAGAAAAGAGAAATAAATTTACCAGGGTGTCTGGAGGGAAATGTTCATTAACCTCTGATAGCAGTTGGCATCCTTCCATCTGGTGTGCCCTGAGTTACAGCATCAGACCGGGGGAATGCGCTGGCACGTGGGCCAAGCGAGACCAAGTCTCACCTGAGACAGCAAGAGGAGGATCGTTTTGTCTCTGAATCCGATGAAAGTACATCTCTCTTTGATGACACTGAAGTGTGTGGTGGCCGATAACTCTGATGTATAATCCAGTATGAGTTAGTGCTGCTTGGGACCACTCCCTTGAACAATTTTCCTTCTGTTGGCGATTTGAACTTCAGTTGACTTTAGTTTGACTTCAGTTGAGGGGTAGGAAATGGAACAGAATTTTGAAAAAAAGAAAGTAGGAATCTAAAAAGATATAGACATCTCGTAGCTAATGGAGACTGCAGAAACATTTTGATGTTCATATGCTAATTGCATCCCACTTCCTTACAAACTGCAATCACTTCATTGTTTGTGCTGTGTGTTTTTGAAAAGATTTCATTGAAGCTTCTGTAATGAGGCAGACGGAGAAAGAAAGAGGTATGTTATGGATGGAAATTTCTCTTAGATGCTCCATGTTAATTCTTCTTTGATTTCACCTCAGCAAACTTGCTCGCTTTACAGGGAGAAACCAAAATTGGTTTAAGGGAGAGACTTGCCCATTCCAGACACAAGCTGTGCTGCTGTTGTGTGCCTGGACTGAGCGATTGATCAGCAAGTCTCTGTGGGTACCACTGTGTGCCTGAGCTGTTCTCCCTCCTGCAATGCAGGAGGTGGTGTTGCTCTCGCTGAGAAGAGCTTAAGGGAAATGCCTTGGCAAACCCAGGGTCTGGTGCCCCATCCAGCAAATCTTTCACTGACACAGGCAGTGATTTAGAGCCTCCACGTGAGGATAAGGCAGCCGTGTTCCTCGCTGAGTTGGTTCCAGTAGTTAGTCACTCTTCACGCTTCCAAACCCTTTGGGGTGCAGTTACCTGTTGGGAACAAATGTATAGTCCTTTATGCTGTGTAATGGATGGAGAGAAAAGTGACAAGAAGTCCAGATGAAACTCTTTGTTTGAAACAATAGCCATATGATGAGTTCAGTTGGAAGTCTGTGGTGAATTTCACATTTTGTCCTGTTTGAAGGAAAAAAAATATAAATCCTTGAAACATTCTGTTGTTCTCATATGAAAACAATTTGAGTATGACAAATCACATCCCACTCAGCCAAGTCCAAGCCCTGGTACTCATTAGCTTTTTGCTTGTTTCATTCCTTTTGAGGCACCTGGCTCCCACCTCCACTCCTGCTAACACACTCGGTGGTTTTCCCTTTGTCGAACCACATTCTTTTGGAGTCATCCAAAACAGGCATTGCCGTGTTTAAAGAACAAACTTTTAATTTGATGGCATTATGATCAGCTGAAGACGGGTTCCTTTTGTTCATGTTTCTTTGCTTAGATACTTGCCAAGGCAAATTGAAATGTAAAAATAGCTGTCCTTGCTTAGGCAATTATATTAAATAAGACTCTGAGGGAAGTGTGCTTCAGGAAATGCAAGAGGGTGAGAATGGAAGGACTCTTGTGACTTTTGCCCTGGCTTTGTTACCGATTTGTCATTTGGCTCTGACTCAATGGTAGAATAAGAAATTCATCACTGGTCTGTAGGTGTGTTTATACTCCGTGTGTGAGCCTTTCCAGCCCAGTGGAGAAGGCCTTGAAGATGACTTCATATCTTTAGTGACTCTCCCAACATCTGAGCACATATCAGAGAGACAAAGGTGGATAGTTGTTAAATGGGTGATTGATGAGGTTACATGTAATTTTTAGAGACAACAACTTTTTAACAGGCCTGATGAGGTCATGCTTGGCCATGGCAGGTCTGGATGCTGGAGCTGGGTAACGTAAGCTCTCTTCATCCCATTCCCATCTGTATTATTAAGACTTAAAATGTCCTGAGGACCAGGGTGATTGCCTGCAGCCTGTACAAAGCATGGCGAGACCCAGTCTTGGTTGTGGTCTGTTGCTGTAATATACATAATGGGAGGGGGTCTTGAGCCATCAGAGAGAACACCAGTACACAGAGGAAGGGAGACTCAGATCTTGGCTGGGGCTTTAAGAACTTCCTGGATAAATAAAATCCTATGGAATAAAGTCCGTGGCCTCACTCGTTATGGTCCTGAGATGTCTCGGCAGTGTTTCAGATCAAATCCCCAGTTACTTCAAAAGCGTCCCCAGCACTTAACATTTTACAAACTTGTGAGCATGTTCCCTTAGGTGATATGAAGAAAGTGGCTGCTGTTTGCTACTTGTGCAACCAAAAAACCAGCTATTTCCACAGTTTCACGGCTCAGCTAAAACAACAGCAGTGACTGTATCAACACCAGGCACACAAACAGCACAGCCACAGTGACCGTGGGAACTGATCAATTGAAATTGATTCTTCCAGAATGATGACAAAGAACCCCACATCTTGTAGGCTCTCTGCACAAAGCTTATTGTAGTGTCATGTAAAATATTTATGCCACATTCATTTGGAAGCTGTAACTTGCATTATCCATAAATGCCTTCAACGAAACCTTTCAAAAAGCATTTTACTTCTGAGCAGGGAAGTGCTTGACTATCTTCAGTGTTCGGGGGTTTGAATACATGCCCTCTCTTATTTTATTCGTCCAGGAACAATTTGTATTTCAGGGAACGGTGTTTAAATTTTTTATTGTCTGCTTGGGAAGTCTGTGTCATTTTGGGCTTTTTCTGTGTGTTTCTTCAGCCTGGTAAATGTCTGTTTTGTGTTTGTTTGGGTTTTTTCTTTTTTTTTCTCTCTTTTAGAAGAGGGAGGAAAGTTAATATTGTATTTAAGGTCTTGAATTGTGGAACAGCTTTGAATTTCCAGCTCTTCTGCCATGAACTCCCTGAGTTTCCTTGAGCAGCTCTAGCTACTTATTGAAACCTGGCTGAACTTCATTATCAGCGGATGTGAGCATCTTTTAGAGTTTAATTAAGTTATAGTCACTCTACCTCCTGTAGATGAAAACTATTGTTATCTTTATTTCATAGTTAGAGGAACCAAGAAGCTTCAGGGCCCACTTATCCAAGGATATGAAAGTATTCATGCAGCAAAGCTGAGGATTCCTGTGTTCGCTTCAGTCTGTCTGACACGAGTGGCGAGGCTGTGCTGGGTGGTGGTTGGTCCAGGTTTATTGAGGAAGAGATTAGACTTTCTAATGAGTCTTAAATTATTAAATGTTGACGTTGTCTGCACTATGCTGTGTTCTCCGCTGATGAGTTAGATGAGCTGTTGTGGATGACAGGTCGGTGGTGTCAAGATCTGGAAGGCTGCTTTTCAGGGAAATTTGGGGATTTCCCAAAGGAATTAAGGCTGGCACATTGCACTGTCCCATCCATGCCTTCCTAATACCTCCTAATTCCTGCCCCCCTCCCCAGGTTTCATAAAAATGGTTAACTGAATTTTGGAGACATAATGGAATTATATTCTATACTGAGAAGAAAAGGACAGACAATTTGTTAAACTTCCCATTTCACAGCACTGGCCAGTCAGCCTTGTGTAGCTCCAGCCTACCCAGGGCACTGCCTTTGCTTGATTAGGTGACATTGAGAATAAGTTGTGGCCGCTGCAGTGGGAAGATCAGGGAAAAGAGACAGTCAAGAAACCAGGCTGGATTTCCTCTGCTTACATGCATAGCTTGCTTTGAGTGGAAGTCTTCTCCAGCCCTAGACGTGCAGCTGAGTAATTCCAGTGGCTGTTCTCTGCCATGCTTTACCCTCATACAGACTGTTTCCAGGGACGCAAGGTGGTGACAGTAACTTCCACCCATGTTTGTTTGTTAAGGGTTTTGCTGTAGTTGCTAGAACGGGTCCTGTACTGCCCTGACTCGTCTTTTAGGAAACATTTTCAAATTACACAAAATAATGAGCTGATTCACTGGTGGGATTTCTTCCTGTTGACTGGAAGCACTCATCTCCATCAAAGAAAAAAATCAGGTTGCACCTGAAATGGCCCTTTGCTGCATCCCCCCAAACATCCTTGTGGTGAGAGGATGCTGCTACAGTGATAAATATGCTACTTTCATTACTTTAATAATTAACAATGCACTTTAAAAAAATATCCTTCTGCACACACTGTAGAAAGGTCTGTTGCATTTATTGTAGCCTCTCATGGATCCTTAAGGTTTTATGGGCACTTTAAAGCAGAAATAAAGATTCTTTTTATATTCAAGAAACAGATGTCTTTCAAACTGCCATCCCATTCCATGCAACTGTAGCTATTTTCTCTTTAAGATGCTGCATCTGGATCATAGTCTTTTGCCTTTTCCATAGATATGTGGATTTAGGGCAAAGATACCTCAGTAAGATCGTAGTGGCTGCCTGGTGTGCTCGTTGTCACTGTCACATGCTGTGGCCCAAGCTGTGGGAGTCTGTACTGTAGAAGGACAGCCTGAAAGTGGTAGCTTTCCCCCTGCCCCAATATTCAGGACTGGATGGCTCCATCTTTGAGAGTCTCGTGGTGTTTATTATCCTCAGGGAAACCAGGCTTCTGAGTTGGTAGGCAGGGATGGGGAGCAGTATATCCCTCCTGTGATCCAGGAGGAGGTAGTTAGGGACCTGC
>JANHFZ010015554.1:0-10188 GCA_027560215.1 Halcyon smyrnensis | reverse complement strand
TAGAACAGGTACTGGCTAAGAACGGGGGGGGGGGGGGATGGGGAGGAAAGAAGTATGAAAAATTTTATCTAAGTTTGAGATCAGTTCAACCACTGCCTTAAGTGTGTGGATCACTAATTACTTCTAAGGTACATGCAGAAGAGAGCGGATTCATGTTTGTTTTTACTGGCTAATATTGCAAGTGCTGTATGTGGATGTTCTTATCCATCACAAATTTTCCAGGAGTTCTATTCAGAAAGAGACTTGAAACAGCCATAGACTTCGAACACTACAAAGTGTACTATATTAAAAAAAAAAGTATTCTAAAAAGGGTTTTCTTCATTTACAAGCACTTGTATAGAAGTATAAAGTTTAAATCACTCAGATAGGGAGCAAATCCATGATTTGTAATCAAAGGGCATTTTCGTTAAGTATTCATTTATAATCTTCTATGCGTATTTTGCAAAGGGAATAAAACCCCACTACTCTTACATTTAAATTACTCCAGTATCAAGAAGTGTTTCCTGGACTCGATCTGACAGGGACTAAAATTCTAAGAGAAACCTATAGGTGATACCATTTTAATAACAGAAAGTGTTTTCAGAAAGTGAAGTTTTACCACCTGTTTCATTTACTGCTTTTGTGTCAGGCCTAGAGCTTGAATATGAGACTATAATGCAACTTTGGGGGGGGGCGGTATGTGGTGTGTGAGGAGTAGGGGGGATGGACTACATAATGGACCACTTGCCACTCAATAGTTAATAAAAAATAATCCTTCCTACATCCAGCTAACTCTTAGGTGTTCATTCATATCAAGACAGGCAACACGGAATTGTTGTTTGTGATCATAAGACAGACTTAGAACCATGGCATGGCATTAATTCTATTAAACTTCTCTTTCCTAAGATGAAGGATGCTGTAAACTTCCAACAACAACAAAAAAAAAATACCTGGAAGAGACTGTGAAGTGAAGGAAGGCTCAGATTACTGATACTCCATGAAGGTAAGGATAATCTACTGCTGACCGACCAAAATTCATTTAATGTATCATCTTCAAGAGATATAATAAAAGCCTGTATTACTTGGAGAAGGCTACACCTAGACGGATATCAAATATTTCCCCATTCTTCTATTAATTACTAAAGTATCATAAATTCAGTAACATTGAAAGCACACTGAAGTCTGGCTTCTTCAGATAATCACTAGAAGACCTGGGGAGTGTTTGTATGTTTTGCTAGAAAAGTAAATGCACACTGCTTATGAAAATTTATACATATTGGGGTACTATGGTGTTGTTTTCTGCTCTTAAAAAAGAGACAGTTCTCAGTAACTCATTAGGTCACCATAAAAGAAAAGATAATCAACTCACATCCTGGAAAGCCATTAGCCATGACATTGCCAGCATAAAAGTTCTTATTGCTAATGGAACAGATGTCCTACAGGAATTGTTAACAATATAAAAACCATCATGGCAAACACCCATAGCAAAGGAGCCTTGCTGGCTCCATCCTCTTGGTCATTGTAGCTGCCTAGACAGATATGTCACATTGCTACTATTTATATATACCCACACACATATATACATACACACAGAGTAATTTATGAGAAATGATATTAAATATTCCACCTGAAATACCTCAGCATAACCAGGTCTAAGTAAGGAATTGTGAAAAGTGGTAGAAACCACCGCTAGATATTATTTTAACAAATACATGTCTTAGAAGTCCATACAGATAGCAATTACAGGTGGACACTAGTATAGTCAGTCACTCAGCATCAGAAGTACTTTAAGCAAGCTGGTAAACTGGACATAATCACACTATTTCAAACTATCTAAAGTTTTATGCTTTAGCATCACTCAGTAGCTATGGTTACTCACTGCCTCAACAGAGCTCTCAGTGCTTCATTTGCTTTTGCTTAAGGTCAATAACTTCTTTCCAGAGGGTTGTGGGTTCTCCCCATCCTCCC
The DNA here is from genome assembly GCA_027560215.1 of Halcyon smyrnensis. Classification (NCBI taxonomy): domain Eukaryota; kingdom Metazoa; phylum Chordata; class Aves; order Coraciiformes; family Alcedinidae; genus Halcyon; species Halcyon smyrnensis. The sequence continues at coordinate 8,241 of JANHFZ010015554.1, read as the reverse complement.
GACATCGAAAATTTTAGGGAAGTATTTCAGTAGATCTTGAAAAAGCCCAGCACTGACAGAAAAAGGGTGGAGAGGAAACTACGATTTTGTAAGTGCCAAAAGTAATTAAACTACTCAACACAATCATCAAATGCCACCTTCATCGTGAAGTAAAATCTGTTTACGCTGAAACAGAGAAGATCTGTGGAGATAAACCAGGGCAAGTGAAGAGATCATTACTGACATTCTAACACTTTACTAACCTGCTTCCGAGTTTATTATCTCAAGTGGGAAATACATCCTGCATAAAGTAGGCATCAGAAACAAGTTTCTAGTATCCTTCACTTAGTAAATGAAAGGCAACAATAAATGTCATTCCTTGAAGCATTATGCTACTCATAAACACTGGTAAGTTTTAAAGCAGACAGATATGACAGTGATAAATGACACATACTTATACCTGAAGCACAGATGACCTTTAGGTTCCCAGCTATAAACTTGGATCACATTTATTAAAAAAAAATGCACTACAGATGTCAGAGGCACTGCAAAGCGAAATTTTCCATTTCCATTTAGACATATTAAATTTTGTTTCACAATTTAGTTAAAGAAAAGGCCACACTGATTAAAGAGGACTTCATCACATCTTGACTATAAAAACCCTAGACCTGAAAAGAAAAGCTCATATGGCAAACAAGAGAGGGGGGAACTGGAAATAGTACACAGAAGAGCATGTTGATCAGCCTCAGCAATGGTTGCCACGTTGCTGCAGCCTTAGATCACGAAGGCTGCAAGTCAGGCAATGTTTCTATGGAGAGGTAATACCTTTTATTAGACTAACTAATATAGCTAGAAAAAGGACCCTCATGTGCATCTGGGCACATAAGCCCTTTGAGGTCACTGTGTGACCAGAGCTTGCATGGCACCCTGTCCCATTATAAGCCAGTCTAATAAAAGATAATTACCTCCCTCCACAAGCCTCATCTGATGTATATTATTATACCCACATGCAGTCTCTGCAAAGAGATGCTAGTGGAAAAATCAGGATGCTTGTTTAGCAAGAGTCATGTACCATCGTAATACATCTCTCAAGACTGTTATAGCACTTCATCAAAACATCATGAGCAAAAAAGCTATGCCAAACAAGCCAAAAAGCCCTTATATACAGGAACACAGAACATTTAGGGAACACTCTAGATTGAGGGCACGGTAGCAGGAAACTCAACCCCTGGGAACAGGGAAGAACTTAATTATCACAGTGGTATTTATTAAGATGAGTTCCTGTATTACAGGAGCTGTTTCTCTTAGGAGAAAAGAAGCAACATGATAAAGAAAGTTAGCTAACAATCCATCCTGAACAGACAGAAAGAGACAGCAAGACAGTTATTTCTCCTGGAGAAGCAGAGATTATGTATGTCCAAGCTACTCACATTGACAGCCTCCTGAATTAGCTTTAAAGGTCAACTCTTTAAGAAAGTCCTCAAAAGCCCTGAAAACGTCTCAGTGAAGTAGCAGACTTCATCTGGCTCCTTGGTTTTCAACACCAGGAGTTCTCTCAGAAAAGCCTCAAGTTGCACAAGAACACATTAGGCAATTTAAGTTTCCCAGCTTTCTTTGACAATACAGGACTTAAACCTCTGCTTAAGAAATCCCTTCTCGTAATACATATGCACATCAGACATAGCTGCGTAACTCTGCAACAAGCATGAGGCACCCCTGGCATACTATATTTCAGCCATCTTCAGGCATCTAAAAAGATGGTATCTAAGCTAACGACCGCAGATTCAGGAAGCCACACAGATCCAAAAGGTAATTTGTCCCATACTAGAAAAAGGTCACTGAAGAGATCTAATTTTCAAAGTTGCAATCCTCAGTTTACCAGATAAATTTACTTCTTCAATTGTCTACCCTGTGAGACACGAAAACACAAAGAAATTATTAATTGGGCCAGTAGTGGGATCCTGAAGATGTTACTTGGGAATGTGATTCAACATTATTAAAAAATGGCATTGCTTTATGTAACATAGACACAGTGGCCCAGCCTAAGGAATGCAGTACAGAGCAGGCTGTTGGCCACCACATTTCGTTATATGATCAGTCCAATCCCACTAAGCAGGCCCCTGTAGCAACTGACAGATGTACAGTTTCATAATGGAACAGTTTTCCACAGTCAAGAAAAACTGGAACAACTGTTTCCCAACAGTATCCAAAGAAAGACGGATTTTGACTGTTGAGGATGGTGGTATAGAAAACAAAAAATCTTCCACCCAGAAACCAAGAAAGAACCCGTATGTTCGGTCTTGATACAGATCAGCTTTAACAGGATCCAACATACTGATTTTAATAATTAAAGCAACCATTACATCCTGCTTTCCTTGAACCTGATGAACAACTGCTAACACTTTGTCTTCTCTGGGTCATGCTTACCAATTTCTATACAATGTAAAAATCCCTAAAGCAACCAAAATAGACCAATGAATAAAGTAGTGAGAAAGAAACAAAACAACTGCTGAAGCAGCTCTTTTATTTAGCAAATACCTCATGTTCTCAAAAAGTTTATGAAAAGATAAGACGCACATTTATGGGACTGGTACCCCTGCTCCTGACCCCTAGTAATGTGGTTTACATAACTAACACCATTTTATAAGGCAATCAGCCATTCTCTGTGACCAAGCAAGTCATGTATTTTTTCCCTTTCCCTCATTATCCAGCCCCAAAGGTCCTGTGAACCAAGAGTTCTTCTTCCCCTCCCTGCCAGCCTCAAGGTTCCTGGGCACCAGGCCGATTACTCCCTTTCTTGCTGTCCCCAGGCACTGGCCAGCCAGGAGCTGTTGATGACCCTGAGGGAAGCCCAACAGCACACGGAACGCTGTATGGAAAATCAAGCAGTTACTGGTCCTAAGTGGGGAACTTGGACTAGAACTGTTGCTGGATAGTGAGAACCAGGACTTTCTGGTGTCCAGGGACTCCTCCACTGTTGTCTGCTTTCTCCCAGGATTGAGGGAGTGACATTATTTTATATGATTTTTGAGTCTAGACTATGATTGGTACAGCAAACCAGGTATTAAGATTTGACTCAACCTGAAAAGGGTCCAACCGATTAGAAACCATAAGTTGTACTATAAATGCTGTATTACACTATTTATAAATTGTACTATAAATTGATTCTGCTTGTAGAGATCATAAATTCTGTGCTATACTCATCTCATACCCTGTTAAGAAAATACAGCTTTAATTCTAACTACAGCTTAGTGTCATCATCGTTCTGCCAACAATCCCTAAAAGAACCTGTCTGTTCCTTTACTGTCAGGTGACAAAACAGGGGAAGGAAAATGAGGTAGGAGAACCAGAACAATCAAGCTTGTGCACTTCTAACATTCACAGTAACAGAATTGTGGTATTTAAATTCCAAAATGAGAGGTCCGTTTATACAGCTCTTTAGACACAGATGTCAGATTCACAGCTGCCATCATTTCAGGATCTTACACAGTTGTGCCTTCAGAGACAGCACAGTTTGTGCGTTTTGAGTCTTTTGAAATTTTTAACTGAAGACAATGTATTAGATTGTTCACTATTAGAAGTTTTCTTGTACCACAGTGCAAGTCCTGAGAAATACAGAAGCTGTAGTCATACTGTCTGCAGCTAGAATAACTTCATAGCTGCAATACTGATGCCCTCCCACAACAGTTGATGAGGGCCTCATACCTTACAAGGTATGACTAACCAAGAGTCCAAGACTAGAACACCTCTGTATCTGTGAGACATCCTAAGTATAATATTTAAAATCAGAAAACAAACTCTGGATATTACCACCTAGAAACATACATTTAAGTTACTTGCTTTCATTTTTATCTTTTACAGCAGATTTTCCTGTCGTTTTTTGAAACAAGGATATTGGTGGTTGCCAGAACCATATTGTTCTTGCTTAGCAAAGCCCAACTCATATTGCATAACTTTATGGAAGCCATTTTAAATGTAAAACAAACACAAAGTTTGAGTTAAGCAGCATCTCTGTATCCAAATAAAAAGTCATACCAAAACAGTTTGCATTAGCAAGGACAACAGTATGTTCAGCTGCCAAAAGTGGACATGGTATGGCCAAAGTTCTTACGACTTTCTGTGAAAAGAAAAACAAACAGACAGAAGCCTTTCCCCAAATGGGACTTGGAGGTGGGGAGAGAGCGGGAAGGAAAGAAAGCAATCTTCTCCCTTTGGAATCTGAAAGTCCTTTACAAGCATTCTAAACTTTAAATGATAATTAAGGTTTCCAAGTTTAGACAAAGCCCCACAGTGAATAAACCAAACACCTCCCACCCAGCCAAGCATGCCCCTGTAAAAACTTTGGGCTATATTCCCTAAGTAAATACTGCTCAGATGTTCAGTCAACTGCACTACGCATCCTGATACGCGTTGAGAAACTACTAGAAACAGAAAGTCTCCATTACATAAAAGTTTTTAAGCATGTGACTAAGTAAATGCAATTTTTAGAAAATTACCCAAACCCCAGACAGAAAACCCAAACTTACAGCTGAGGAACTAAAATGGACAGCAGTTCACGGCAAAAAACCCAAACAACTTACAGAATATTATTTGGGGGGAGAAACCAGCAAGAGGAAAAAGTTAAAGAAATTGAAAGAGAAATATATGACAATTGTATTTTGCCAAAATCAGAAGGGATATTAAACATACAGATACATTCTTTTTCCTCCCCCAAAAATCTCATTTTTCAGTAAGTACAGAAGTTTTTTCAATTTATCTTAAACATTTTATAGCTGTTTCTGATGGCTGCTACGGAATGACCAAGAATAACAGATAAAACATTTTTCTTCCAGTTAAACTATCTAAATGTAAGAAATAAGGACAGAAGAAGCTGAATGTAAAAAAACAAAACAAACAAACACATCCAGAGACTAAAACTTCGTTGCTGTCTTAGATGAACTAAAAATATTTATGCAACTCATCACAATATTTGGAACAGGTTTTTCACTAGGATGTGACAGACTGATTACTCAGACAATTTGTGCAAAAAAAGAAAATAGGGAGAATGACAGCAGCTTCTTGGAATTTATCTGTAAAAAAATATAGTAAAATAGGTTTGCTGGGTTGATTTGCAGATTCTGAATTTCACTCTAACCAACAAAGAGAAACTAGCTAGGAACACTGAATGGAAGGGAATTCTGATAAATGATCACAAAATGATGAAGTTACAACTGTTTAAAAGGAGAACACAAGGATAGCAACCAAGGTAAAAAGAAATTCAGATAATTAATAAGACAGATCTCATCAGATACAAAGTGACTTTGTATGTATCAATAAATTAGACAGTTGACATGGTGCATCATCAGTTAGTAAACGCTGCGGTTTTTTGCAGAAAGCCTTCAGATCAAACCAAGGACTTTTCAAACCAAGAGTACATATGTTTTAAGTACTGGGCTTTGAAGCTAAAAAGATGAATCCTCCATTTATTTCTAATCATCCCCCACAGCTGTGCTTTGAGATACTACATAAGACAAGACAATCAAGTAGATATAATAAAACTACAGCAAATCTGACAGAAAGGCAACTAAGACAACCCAATGTATTTTTAGAGCTATAGGGACAGACTTCTACAAATTCCGAAACCCCAGATTTCACCATGCATGAGCTTTATCTTTAAACAGGAAAAAAAAAAAATCAAACAACGAGCAACAATAACAACAAAAAAAGCAACCAAATAACCCAGAGGAAGAGAAAGAAGCAAGGAAGTAGGTAAGTGGAGGCTAACATATATAGAAGACATGGTAGAGAAGACAGATTTTTAGTAACTCTTCATTAATAAAAATCATTTGAAATACCAAAGTAATATAAAATCTTATATAATGCTAAAGCAATTTACAGAACTGAGCTAATTACAAGTTATAAGTTTTCATTCTTGCTTTGCACTTGTGAGAAAGCTGCACACAGCTTTCCAAACATGCTGCTCTTCCAGCCAGTGGAATTCCTGAGCTAGTACTACAGATGTCCAGAATGGCACACTGCTAATCCAACAACTTGGGCCTTCAGTAGAGATTTGTTTCAACAAACATACTCTGTTTTCAGTCTTTTGAGTCACAAGAACAGGTTTAGGCTTGTACATTTTAGTTTCTTTAAAAACCAGTATCATTTACCATTCAATCCAATAGTCTTTCCATGCAACTGCATTCAATTTTTCATCCTATCCTTTGGCTTACAGTTACACAGATAATACAGGCACCCCCTTCCCATGAAAAAATTTCTCTTGGGGCAGGTCGTCATTTCTCAAAAGACAAAACCAAACCAATTCTTGCCTCTTCAAATGTGGAGGTTAAATCACTAGGCTATGCTTTCAGTCTTCTTGACATTATACTCCAATTCTAGATGATTACTTCCACTTTGATTTAGTGCTCCAATTGAGAATGATGGTATAGAAGCACTGAGTGCTTTGGCACGCAAGGGAGTCAGACAATAAATACTAAGGCATTCTGTTAGGCTGTTCTAGGAACCGCTATGTACAGAAAGCGGAAGGAGTGCATGAAATTGAAAATCTGTTTTTAAAACCTCATCAGTAACACAATCAAGAGTCATGATAAATGTTACTCCAAGATCAAGTCATCGAGCATAACAGGCAAAGCTTTTGTAGGAACTTCAGTACAAACGATTTTGTAATTCAGTTTGATTATTTTAAAACTTCACAGAAGTAATACCACCACTAACCTTTTCAATTGTCTTTTTTTAGCTATATTATCACAGCATAATATTTAACTCAAAAAAGATATCCCAGCCAAACAGGGATAGTTGACCATGATCAGCTCCCCGACCCATCTCCCGAACCTGGAAGGCAGCACAGGGTCAAGAAAACACCCATCAAGTCACTTCACTTGTGACTCACCTGTCTGCTTCTCAGCTCATTAACAGCAACTGGCTGCAGGTCTGAGGGCTCTCAGGCTCTGTCACAAAGAGGGGACCAAGCAGGTTCTTGAGAGGTTAAGAGATGAAGCTTTAACTGATCCTGTGATCACAAATAGGGACATAATAGGAAAGTTAACTCTTGTCCTTAAAGCTCATTTGGGAGACATTGTTCCAAAAAAACCCCAAACCCCTCCATAGACACAAATCACAACCCCAAAACTACAAATAAAGAAAAAATAAAGACATGAAAGAAAGGAGGATGTCAGTGTGGAAAGGACAAGTCGTCCGTCTCTCTTTCAGAAGATTCACTTGTATTCAGTGGATCTGTTACAGATAATCTTCTATGTTTGTTGTATTAGCTGCATATTTACATGCTGCACTGAAACTACTATAACACCACATCAGACAAGAGCTTGCAAACACCACTAACTTGTAACAGACATCTTATTTAAAATATGAACTGAGGCCTCCAAATACATTTAATCTACAGCCACAAAATTAACATTTGAAAAGCTGAAAAGCTTTTACTGACTCAGGATTTCACAACTCTAGCATTTTAGTAATGAACAACAAATTATTTTGCAAAACTTTTTAATAACTGCTTATTTCTCTTACTTCAGTGGAAAACTGTTAATATTATTTAAACCAACACAATACTTCTGCCATCACATAGTGTGGTTTCTTGGGTCGGAGTAACTCAATGGCATCATTTCATGAAGTATCTGTTGGTCAGAGAAGCCTTCATCAGAAGTTCACAAAGAAATAGCCTCTAAAAAAAAAAAAAAAGTCTAAAGATTTTTGACTCTTCCCCTCCAGCACATGAAAGTCTGTAAAGACAAGAAAGATTGGCTCCTGCTTTTTAACTGTCATCTTAAGAGAAAGTTAGCCAGCCTGACTTTTGAGTTCAAAGTGACAATTCTGAAAGTTAACAAATGAAATAAACCCCACACAATCTAGCTATATATAGATACATTCCTCACTCTGTCTCAAAAGACATCCAAATAGGAATCGCTCATACTTCAGAGGTTGGTTTTTAATAATAAAAGTAATATACAGAGAAGAATCAAAAGTCTCAACCACTGACATCTAAAGCACCATAAAAAGTTCTCAAGAGCAGTTACGAAGTTTCTTGGAGGGTAAGCAGCAAGCCCTCTGAAGCCTTGCTCAGCGAGTCATAAATTCAAAACTATGCTAAAATAATAAATACACAAACCCAGTGTAATGCATTTAATTAACAAAACAGTGATAAACTACAGCAAGATTATTTACTGACACAGTTGTCACATTCATGCCAGGCATGGATAAAAAAAAAAAAAAAAAAAAAAAAAAAAATCCCTTTTGTCAATTTATCACTCA